>JAYMTA010000203.1:0-35158 GCA_036897625.1 Pelargonium cotyledonis | reverse complement strand
AAGGCGACACTATGGGATGTTGATGGACTCAAGACCAGTGAAGATGGAATGGAAATTAGGGTTGGGGAAGACGTAGTTAAAGTGATGAGGGTTGCAAAAGATAGAGAAGGAGTAGAAAGAGATGGGGAGGCTCTTGCAGAGTTGCAGGGCTTTGCGGTGAAGGAGGAGAAAAAAAATAGACACTTTGTCACTACTCATGTGATTCATGTCTGACGTGGCAAAAACAAGTGACATGGCAGAGAGATGTGGACAATTCATATGAGTTGTTAGTCCAAAATGGTTAATGCATGTCACCAGGACTAAATTATAAAAGATAGTAAGTTAAGGGTTTAAAAGGAGTGAAAATTTTGAATAGGGGTCAATTTTCAAATGAAAACAAGTTTAGGGAGTCTAGATATAGTTTACCCTTTTATTTATAACGTAATTTTTTATTGATACGCTTGCATTTGTCTATCGTTAAGTTGAATCTGGTAAAAACTCTACTTTAAAAAAAAAAACTCTACTTATTCAAGAACAAATTGCATTGTAGGATAGCCTTGTAGCGTCACTTACAATGAAGGATAGCGTGTCACTTACCTAACGTCACATAATGTGATTGTAAGATTTTTTAAAGTACGAATCACATATGACGTTTTTTAGTTACTTAAAACGATACAGTTTCTTTTACCTCATTTAACCAAAATCTACATAGTTTTGGACGCAAGCAACTAATATAAGTCTTGCATAATTCAAGTAATGCCCATTTTACTCTAAATATCATGCATCTTAATGTTTAATAAGAAATAAATGATGTTCTGTATTGCAGAAGCAAATAAATTGAAGATATATATGTGATGTTATAATAGCTTGTAGTATTATTGTGGTCATTAGCAATGAGTGAAAGGTGGTGTGTTTGGTCCAAAATATATTTCTCTTTTTTTACTTTGGCTGTAGTAAGTATTTTGATAAAATACTGTCTAAAATTGATCATATTCTGTTCCTTTTGCTAATGTTATAAACGATTAATAAATAAATAAGGTTCATGATTGTTTTCTACTAAACACGCTCTCTCTGTCAATGAATTCTAAATACAATACGACAATGCATATATAAAAAAGACTCATATATATATATAGTTAAAGAACAAGCTAAAGGTATCATCCTGTGCAATCTCTACTACCCACCAAACCTACTTTGACAAGAAAAGAAAAAAAGAGTTGCGACTTTGATTTCTCTTCTCTTAAACAACCATATTATATCCCATCTCATGACGCTTAATTGAGTAATGTTCCAATAATTGAACAGCTAATGACCCATTACTTAATGTCATTACCATATAATAGTGTATATTTAGAGGGGTCCATGACTGTATCTTTATGGATGAGCATGGCTTTGCTTGTAGCGATTACCATATACAACTATATTGTTTGTTTTCAAGTTACACAAACAGTACCACACTTTGTGTTCTTCATGGTGTGCACGCAAAGCTAAGCTATATAAATTAAATTCTTAAAGTGTTTTTTTATTTATTTCAAAAGCAACCGAATATGCAAAATAAAAGTACAAGGTGAAAAGAGTGCCCCGATCCTAGGACAAGCAAGCAATAGGACCAGCCACCCAGGATGAAAAACTGAAATTTACGACAAAAGTGACATCAAAACAGGAACTAGCGAAAGAGCTAAACTCTGAATGCGAAGAACGGTATCCGCCACTGAGGGATAAATAGGAGATCATTTCATCCCAAATTTTTTGGACCATCTTACTGTCAGCAGAGAGGCATGTGGGCCATGAGAGGAGCAACTGAAAACAGGAAATGGGCTTGACCCATGATACATTCCACCAAGTCAAAATTGAGGCCCAAACCTTGGAAGCCCATGAACGATTCATCAGAACATGAACACAAGTTTCTGTGTCAACATCACAGAAACTGCAATAACACTCCTCAACATCATGCAGAATGTTTCTTGAAGCCAAAAAATCACGACACGGAATACTTTCTTGATTAAGTTACTGCTGGCAATGCCTAATCACACACACTACACTTCGATCCCTTTTACTCACGTTCTTCTCATGTGATCACTCTACGCGCTCAATATATTGCACACAATACAAAAATTGGAATCATGTTTGTGTCAGCCCGAACAAGAATCTTCTATGCAAGTACGGTTCACATGCATCGTGTTGTTATGTGTTACTTTAGTTTAGAGGAAAAATGATAAAACTAACGGTAGTACATAATCAGAAAATACGAAAAAAGGCATAGATATGTAGATGTAGCTAGGTAGATGTACCAATTCCATAAGAAAACTCTTAAAAATGACGATTTACACAAAGTATTCCATCAATTAGTGGCCAACCTTACAAGTCAAGTCATTACTACGAGTCTAGAACTTATGACACGAATCATCCATGGACCATGGACTACTGTTAAAATTACCAACTAAAATAAATATTGTTCTCTTATTTTAATTAATTTCTTTTTCAAAATAAATAAATTATTTTTAGAGTAAACATATTCTTATAAATATATATAACGAACAATTAATTTGAGATTAATGACTCGTAATGTTATCATCTCCTTTATTTCTGTTCACTTTTGAAAATGATAAAGAGATAATAAGATTAGTCGCTATCAGTCTCCATTGTTGTTTGGCTTCAAATCCAAGCGGTGGAAAAAAAAAAAAACAAAGCAAAAGAAAAGGAAAAAAAAAACAACAATAATAATAATAATAATAAAAGCTGAGTGGTTGTTGTTTCAGCACTATCTAAAAACAGTGAAAACTCTTGCCCATATTATTAAACAAGATTTAATAAATAAATAAATAAAATGAAATGACAAAACTGCCCTCAGTGGTGCAATGATTCTTGTTTGCTACTTGTATCTCCTACCATCATCATCGCTCTTTGACATTTTGCAGCTCTCACCACAAAACCAACTCTGAGACTCCACAAATCTGCTATGCAACCACATGATCCCAGAAAAAATCAAAATTTATGGGTAGAAGGGCATTTTGGTCATTCAATAACTTGTTGACAAAGAAAGAAAAATAGAATTTACCCGAGAAACAAACAGGATACCGTTAACTCTCTCTGGGATTATACATTTCTCACTCAACCTATCCCCTGTTTCAGCCATTTTTCACTAATTATAATCATCGACTCAAGTCGGTCTCCTCAAAAGCTCTATAAATCTCCATCCATGGAACAACCCAGTTTTCACTTTTAATTATAATCTAACAATGGCACCATCATCGGTCCGATTCTCTCTGTTTTCTATTGTTCTGCTAGTTCTTGCTCTGTTTTCATCTGCAACAGCTCCACTTCCAAACAACCATGTCCGATTCTCTTCCACGGCCAATTTGCCGAAGCTAGAAGCAGAGAAGCTCATACGAGGCCTCAACTTGTTCCCCAAAGACGCCATTAACACCGCAAAAGACGACCCTCTAATTGCTTCCCAGCAGCAGCAGCAGCTCGTCGAGAAGCGTCTCAAGCTCCCCACTCTCGGCCTCTCCGGCGGGCCCTCCGTTGAAAACCTCGGCCACCATGCCGGATACTACCACCTTCCCCATTCCCAAGCCGCAAGGTAAATTCCATGGTCGCGTCAAGAAACAGAGCTTGCTGTAAATTTTGTATTGCTCTGTTTCTTGACTCTGTAGATTTTGACTCTGTGGATAAGAAAGCTGATTATGTTGTTATCTACAGTACTTTTTCTCAAATTGATTCAACAACAGTTCTCGATTAATTAGTTAATTAATTAGATTGAGCATTTAATTTCATTTGCTGTAATTTTCTCAACTGAGAAGATTCATCACACAAACAATGATGTCAGCCACTTGATGCATAGACAAAAGGACAACCTGGACCTGTACCGTGACGTGTTTTCGCTGCATTATTTCAAATTTCAGCTTCTGGACCTAAACAATATCTGCTTCTTGTTTCTTTGCTCTGTTTAGCTGTGATTCCAAATTCTGGGTTTCTTGACACTGTTGCTTGGCGTTTGGTGTAACTCAATGTTTTGGTTGCAGAATGTTCTACTTATTCTTCGAATCGAGGACCAACAAGAACGATCCTGTGGTGATATGGTTGACCGGAGGGCCTGGTTGCAGCAGCGAATTAGCTGTGTTCTATGAAAATGGTCCTTTCCAGATTGCAAAGAACCTCTCGCTTGTCTGGAATGACTATGGTTGGGACAAGGTAACATTCTACTTCCTTATTCTTCACATTGTCTTGTTTTCTTCCTTAGTTTCTGATGCTGTGGTTTTTAATTTCCAGGCCTCGAATCTTCTGTACGTGGACCAGCCTACCGGAACTGGTTTCAGCTACACTTCCGATGAAAATGACATTCGTCACGACGAAGAAGGTGTGAGCAACGACTTGTACGACTTCTTGCAGGTCGGTTTCTTCTTCTTCTTCTTCTCAATGCCGTATTTCTTTTGTCATGAATCCAATACAAGCTTTACAATATGTTTATCTGCAAATATCAGGCGTTTTTCAAGGAGCATCCACAGTTTGCTAAAAATGACTTCTACATCACCGGAGAATCTTACGCTGGGCACTACATTCCTGCTTTTGCTTCTCGAGTTCATCAAGGAAACAAGGCAGAAGAAGGAATCCATATAAACCTTAAGGTATGTCTCTCGATCTCAAGTCAATGCTTCAGATCGATAGCTTGACTTCTCGTGTATCTAAGTGAACTCCCGAATACATGATGCAGGGTTTTGCTATTGGCAATGGCTTGACTAATCCTGAAATCCAGTACAAAGCATACACAGATTATGCTTTGGAGAGGAGGTTAATTAACAAGACAGATTACGAAAGAATCAACAAAAATCTTCCTGCATGCGAAGAAGCAATCAAGACTTGTGGTAATTTTGATATGCACAATTCCATTGAGTAAGCAACTATCAGTTCATTACTTGCTCTGTTGTTGATTATTTATTTGAACCTGCACTTTCAGGTTCTGATGGAGGAAACGCCTGTGTGTCTTCTTTCGTTGTTTGCAACAACATATTCAATAGTATTATGAGGATTAATAGAGGTGTAAACGTAAGAAAGCATCAAACAAGCATCCATTTTGTTAGCACTGAAAAAACATTATGGTTATATAACAATAACTTTTTGTACCTTTGACCTACAGTACTATGATGTGAGGAAGAAATGTGAGGGAGACCTGTGCTACGACTTCTCGAACATGGAGACATTCCTGAACCAGAAATCAGTGAGGAAAGCTCTAGGAGTAGGGGAGATAGCGTTCGTTTCCTGCAGCACTGAGGTATACGATGCAATGCTGATGGACTGGATGAGAAATCTTGAAGTAGGAATTCCTTCACTTCTTGAGGATGGAATTAAGGCGCTTATATACGCCGGAGAGTATGATCTAATATGCAATTGGCTTGGTAAGCAAGCCTCTTCACTTAAACTGGGAATCCCTACTTCTGTCACTCTTCGAAGAAAATAAAGTAAGCTTACTGTTTCTGTGCAGGAAATTCAAGATGGGTTCATGCCATGGAATGGTCTGGTCAGAAGCAATTTGTAGCATCTCCTACTGTTCCGTTTGCAGTTGATGGTGCAGAGACTGGACAGATGAAAAACCACGGTCCCCTCACTTTCCTCAAGGTCCACGATGCCGGTCACATGGTTCCAATGGATCAGCCAAAAGCATCATTAGAAATGCTTAAGAGCTGGATGCAAGGGAAATTTACTACTGGGATAGATGACAGGTTTGCTCCACAGTAATGGCCTGACCTAAGCTGACCTCCCCTTCTCCACAGCACACCAGCATTGTGTGCAGTTTGCAAAAATGTTTTCTGAGAAGAAATGGTCATGACATGTTTGCCTTCAGCAATCTCAGTATTTGTTTACAGCAGCCCCATTCCTCTGTAAGAATGTTGTTTTCTGACAAAGGGTTCGTAAAATTATTTCACATGTGAAGTCTATAATAAAAAGAACACATCATATACTCAGCTTATGGCAACTTATGATCCATTTGATTCAATACACATGAAAGATAAAATTTATTGGCTACAAACATGTGTCTTAAAATGCTCGGGTAATTCAAGATCAAGTCCATACAAATATATCAAAATAAGAAGAAGATGCTGTTGAAAAAGGGTAGACCAAGCGTACTTGACAGTTAGTAGGAAGACGTAGAAAGAAAATTCGATCATTCATTAGAAGAGGTTAAAATGCGAGCATTCACCTATTTATGCTTCAACAGTATACAATTCAATATTCTCAAGCACTGTAAACAAATTCAGCACCCACATAACATTAATTGTTATCTTCGGTTAACATCTCCACATAAATGAGTTGGAGAGGAAATAACAAAAGCTTAAAACAAAGAAAGCTAGTGAGTCCACAGATGACAAGTCAAATGTAGAAGCAATTAACTAGAGGCTCTTACTCCATATAACTCCCTCAAGGTGAGGATTGCCGGTTTAAAACCTGTCCTCAACGGAACAATTGCTGCCACTCTGAGATGCTGAGCATTAACATTTCTTGGTTTAGACAGAGTCACCCTACACATTTCTCCCACCAGAATTTGACCAGCATCAACAGCTGCACAAAGAATCTCACAAGAAAACAAAAACAGGTAAGAAAGAGTAGCTGAAATGTTCCATGTGATTGGAACTTGTCAGCAAACTTCTAGCTAGTGTCACATAATTAGCTTGCAGGTTAAAATGGAAGTGATTCTCGGGAAAATTCCATTCAAAGTAGTATAGCATAATTAGGGTAAAAGAAAACAAATTTCAGGAGAAGAAGAAAATTACCCGCAAAAGGATTGAGCTTAGCGAAGTCAAAAAAATCGTCAGCAGAGCAGCCAAATAAAACCCTAGCTGCTCTATCAAAGCAGATCACTGTAAACACTCTGGTGTCCGATGCTACTGAAATCTGGCAAAACATTCCAGAAAAACCCATGAGCATTTTACATTAAATAATCAGAAAACAAAGAATTGAAGGGAGTAGAAGAAAATGGGGGAACATACAAGAATACGGAAGAGGCGTTTGGAGCCGGAGGAGGAGTTGCAGAATTTGCAGAGAGAAATGGAATTATCCGGGAGAGCCCTCTCGCAAGCAGAGCAGACTCTGTAACAGAAACTGGTGTGATCAATGGCTAGAATCGTGCACATCAATGTCGTCGGCTTCTCAGCTTCCATTTCTTTTCTTCAAGCTACACAATTTTTGATCGTTGGGGTTCTATTATCCTAATATCCTATCTTGTGAACCTCTGTACGATAAAACGCGCGAGTTTTGGAACTATTTTTCTTTGTTGAGAAGGTAATCACACGTGTAGAGACTATAGAGCTGAAAATTTGAACTCAAATCCATGTACCCGAATACCCATTTGCCACCCGAATTCGACCAACTTTTGTGGTCAGGCAAACCCGCATACTATGTGCTTAAAACTGAAATCCAGTCCAAACCCGACTCGAACAAACAAGAACTTTTGGGTCAAGTTTGAGTTAGGGTTCTCGAAATCCTGTTTTGCTAACTCTTATTTGTTTCAAACACATGTGTTTAGGACACTTGCAATAGCATCAAGATAATTAAAAAAGTTGTAAATATTAGTTGGTGAGTTAATAACGTCACAACAGAAAATAGTTTCCATCAGGAATAAAAATGAAAGTTTATTCCCAAGTAATCCTCGTAACCAAAAATTCATATTGTCATTGATGAATAATATTTTTAATCCAAATGCTAGTAACTAGTAAGTTTCATTTCAACCTGCAGGATATGTACACAGATGCAGGAAACTAATGTAAGACACATTGACAAGAAGGAATTGAGTAAAAAGTGACGTTTTTACCGGCAAGATTTCACAGAACACTGATGACCAATGTATTTTTCCTGGTTCCCAACATATAAATGATGACAAAACGCATGGAAACAACAACGCTAACTCCTAATCTGCGTTCACACTTCTATTATCCTCAACTACTTCAACTACATGATTCCTAACCTTATCTCCTTCAACGGACACAGTTTTCCGAAGAACAACTCAAAGGAAGTAGCTTAATGAAAAAGAAAGAAAGAAAGAAAGAAAGAAAGAAACAAAAATATCTAAGGGATAAAGGAGAAGACCATGTATAATGGACTTATAGCAGAATCTAACTCTTAGGTTTGAGATGCTTGACTGTCTCCCATGCGAAGTCTGGGTCGTCCCGACCAAAATGTCCATAGGCAGCAGTCTTCTGAAACCTGAATTTGCCTCCTCTCTTCAGATCAAGATTGATTGCGATCATCCCTGGCCTGAAATCAAAGTTCTCCTTGATCAAAGCCAGTATGTCCTTGTCGGGTATCTTCCCTGTTTTGTAAGTGTCCACAAACACAGACAATGGCTCTGGCATCCCGATTGCATAAGAAACCTGAACAATACAACGCCGTGCAAGGCCTGAAGCCACTACACTCTTTGCAGCCTGTCTGACTACATAAGCACCGCTACGATCCACCTTTGTAGAATCCTTTCCAGAGAATGCACCGCCACCATGAGCACCCCAGCCTCCATAAGTGTCAACAATTATTTTCCTACCAGTAAGCCCTGCATCCCCATGAGGCCCACCAATGACAAACCTACCTGATGGATTGAGGTGGAAGATTGTTTTGTCATCAAGATACTGTGACGGAATGACAGGCTTGATCACATGCTCCTTCAGGTCACTGGCAATCTTATCATTAGTGACATTCTCATCATGTTGAGTTGAGATGAGGACGGTGTGAACCCTGAGTGGAACCATGGCTCCACCGTCATTCTTGTACTCAACAGTTACTTGGGTCTTACCATCAGGCCTCAGCCATGGACATATTTTGTTCTTTCTCACCTCAGTCAGTTTAGCCCCAAGCTTGGTTGCAAGAACGTGGGTCAAAGGCATCAACTCAGGGGTTTCATCTGTGGCATATCCAAACATATGGCCTTGGTCCCCAGCACCGATCTCCTCGGGTTTCTTGGTGAGGTTTCCATGGACACCTTGAGCAATGTCAGGGCTCTGTTGTTCAACATTCAATATGACCTTGCATTTATCAGCATCTAGACCAACTTCTGCTGACACAAAACCAATGCCTCTGCAGGTATCACGAACAATCTTTTCAAAGTCCACCTTTGCCTTTGTAGTAATCTCACCAAATATCATAACCATATTCGTTTTAGTACAAGTCTCACACGCAACTTTACTTTCTGGGTCTTGCTCCAAGCAAGCGTCTAGGACAGCATCAGAGACTTGGTCACAGATTTTATCCGGATGACCTTCATTGACAGATTCAGATGTGAAGAGAAAAGTATCCATGACTGAGCTGTGACAGCAAAACACATATAGATGTAAGTTGCCAGAAAAGGCCTACTTATCTCTATTGGAGAAGTCATGTTTTTCCTCAAACTACTAAAGATATGATATGATACAAAATTAAATCAATTGAGCAGGGTAAACTGCTGGATTATGAAAACAGACAGCTCCAATTTAAGTTATCGCGAAAAATGTTTCATACTTCTAGCTCCTCAGCCTCCACAAACTGCTTTCACTACAGGTTCCTTAAAGGATGCTACTAAGGTGAATAGTCCACAAGTAGTTAAGAAAATCCAAGGTGTTAATCTAACTTCTCATACAGCATATGACAAATACCAACAGTATCGTGCATAATTCAAGATATAGATGGCACAGTGCTATATATTTGCAAGAGAATACAAAGGACAAATTAACATGTTCTGCGATAAGCCAGCTACCCTAGGATTCATCTCAGTTTGGCATAAATGACTAGTGTGGTTATTTCTTTCCGTTTATCAACATTGATAAACACATTCATGATTGAATCTTGAGAACTTATTTAACCAAAACCAGTGCCATTTGAGCAATCAGAAAAAGGTGCAAGGCAGAAACACAAATGCTTATTTTCATTATCATTTTGGCGTCTAATGTCTATGCCATATATTTTACATCTACAGACTCAAATTTTACAACGATTTCAAAGAATATCCATTTGTGAAAAAATCAAATCTTTCCCTATATCTGAAAGTAAATATAGAGTATAACTAGGTACTGAGTTAGATGATAGCGAGTTGGGATCCAAACCCAGAAAACCATGTATTACCAAAACTATATGGCAGGGGAAGAAAGATAACTAAATTGTAAATAAACACTTCATCACCAGCATATGCATGTAAACAATGTATTCATGTGGGTCAAGAATTACCGTAGAGATGATACATTTATTGGTCTTTAAGTCTAGACAACATAGAGAAGTAAAAATGGGATGCATGCAAATTACAGTGTAGCAAAATAGCAAATGCATCTTAGGTTGTTCAATGACAAAATGATAAGAATACATTCACAATTGAAAATGTACTATGTCCAGTGACATTGTAAGGTAACAAACATGAAAATGACACTAAACACAGATTATTGGTATCTCAATTGTAAGCCCACGTTCCTATCATTTATCTTTTGCACTTTTGATCTCCAATTCAGCTTAAACTAGTAAGTGCATTTTTCCCTTTGCTATCAATTGATTGAAAGTTGAAACAGAAACAAAAATCATATTTTGGTCTCATATGATAATTTGTACAAACACCCAGAAAGACGATCTAAAATCCCAATTCCCTAAAACCAATAGAGATCTTCAATTTTTTGTTCCAATTCCACACCATCAGTTTCTCTTAGACAGGCATAAAATAAAATAAAAAAGAGCATCAACGATAAAATAAAAGTATTCAGAACTGAGTAGCAGAAGAAAAACCTCTGAGAATTTAGATGATCTTGACTGCAACAAGAAGGAGAAGATGAAGATGGTGAAGGAGTGAAAAGCGAGGGCTTTATAGAGAGCCGAAATTGAAGGTTGGGCTCGTTCAATGATATTCTCGCGCCTCTTTCTCGATCGGTTTCAACATTTTGTCTGCGATCCGCTTTTCCCGAACATGGGCCGGGTCATGGTTCACTTTCGGATCATCAATGATTCGTAAACCCGAAAGAACAGAAACAGAAACAAACCGTTTCAGTTCAGGTTAATCACTGCCACAGCCGGTTCGGTCTCCCAATTTTCAGGTTAGCTTCTGTTCTTCGTCTGTAGTTTTTGACTCGAGTTTTGGTTTCGCTGCTGAGATTTCACAGCGACCAGAACCAGACTACTCTCAGCTTCAATTGCTAGTAGCAACTTCTCAGAATTCCCATATAGGTTTAGCTTCTTCTTTTGATTTGGGTTTTATTGTTTGTATTGATCGTTAAGGAACCGTTGTTATTTGATCGATGCACAACACAATCATTTTTTCTAACACAACTAATGAATTGGTTCTTGCCTTTTTAGTTTTTCTAAAGTTTGGTGATTTTTTTTCTTGTAGTGCCGTATCCAAGTTCACTTTCTGAGACATTACTGTGAGTAGTTTGGGATTTAGGGCTGAGCAATCAGATGGACCATGGAAGGTTTAGACATAGAGTTCCTCTTCAGTTTCATCTTTAAAGAAACATACTTTTTTTTTTATTCTTTTTTCTAAATTTAAATCTACTACTGTGATTTTGCTGAAACCATCAAGGTCGTGTGCTAAAAGAGTTGCAACTTACCATATGCCAGGTTGAATTCTCCAAGCACATCTGCAATTACTCTTGAAGTTTTGGGCCATCAATTGCAGTTTTGTCAGGTATGCATGTTTTCTCTGTATCTCATTCTAGCCCGGTCATCAACTTCGAGGTAGAACATTTACTCATCTTTATTGTTAGTAACTTTCTTGACAGTGGAAAGGTTTATGTCATTATTGTCATCGTGGCAGGATCCCAATTCAAAGCATTTAGGAACTACAGTTTGGGATGCATCCGTGGTGCTTGTCAAATATTTGGTAATTGTAATTTCTGTTATCCATTTGCTAGTTTGCTTTGAGGGGTTTTGTTCTGGTCATTAGGCAGTTAGGCTTCTTCTTTAATAGTAAGTGTTCATTTATCATTTGTTCAGGACATGTACTGGAGGCCTTCATAGCTCCTTGCTTCTCTTCTTGTAATTTTTTTTTTTGTTTCTCAGTCCATTATAAAAAATGATATGCTTTTTTCAGGAAAAGAATAGCAGAAAGGGAAGATTTTGCCTGTCTAAAATGAAAGGAAAACGCGCTATTGAACTTGGAGCAGGTTGTGGGGTAGCTGGTTTTGGTGAGTATTTCTCTTCCTTAACAGTTTCGAAAATACTGTTCTGCTTAATGCAGTCCCATTTGCCCTGATTTCACAGGCAGCATTCTGCCTAGTTTGATATGGCAAGCTCTTTTCAGGCATGGCATTGCTAGGATGTGATGTAGTTGCAACAGACCAAGTTGAGGTCCTGCCTCTCCTAACAAGAAATGCAGAGCGGAATACTTCAAGGATCATGCAAATGAATCCTGGTTCAGGTGTGATTTAACTTCTTTTTTTTCTTCTTCTTTGGAGTGTTGTATGGAGTGAATGGAAGGGGCCAACTAGCCGTTGGAGCTGAAGAAGTTAAAGGGAAGAAGAAGAAATCACCAAACGATGTCGCTGAGAAGGAGTTTAATGAAGAAGAAGAAAACGACGTCGCTGGAGGGGCGTTTAATGAGAAAGAACGAAACGGCATCGTTTGGGAAACAGGAGCTTCATCGAGCTAAAGCTTGGCACCCAAGGCAACTCTGCAAGGTCCAACAAACCTCAACACAGCTGCCATGGATCCGAGCTTCACGGTTGGGACCACAGGTCGAGTTGATGGCCTGAGACGCAGCTCTAGGGTTCACCATGCTCCTGCAGCTCTGAGAGATTATATTACCCAGTAGAGAGATAGTTTGTTGTTGTTGATTGTTCTGTGAACTTTGCTTTCTCTATTTTCTCTCTTTCATTTTCCCTGTACCTGTAATCAATTTCCAGAACCCGGTTAGCATTGATTACTTGAAGTAAAAGGAATAGCCATGGAAGCTCGATGGAGCTGAGGCACTATCATTTCTGCGTTCTGTGTGTTGTTAATTTTCTAGTTCATACCATTGTACAGCAGATTCTGTTCATTCAATTTGTTGACAGTAGCTCTGCTATAAAGACTAGCCATGAGACTCAGGTTTATACTTTGGAATTTCAGATATCAAGTAATTTGAGAATTTAATTACTTTGGAATTTCAGATATCAAGTAATTTGAGAATTTAATTACTTTGGTAATTTTTATTCTTACCTGGATTATGTTCCTTGTAGATTCATTTGGTTCAATCCAGGTTGCAGAGTTGGACTGGGGAAACAAAGATCATATAAGTACTGTTGGTCCACCATTTGACTACATCATTGGAACTGATGTTGTGAGTCTTTTTTATGCTTGTGTTTTTGCACTAATAATATTGTAGATTGTGTTTCATATTGTCCACATCTCAGTATGATATTGCAACTGGTTCATAAAGTTTGGGCTCACTTGACCAAATTCGGTGTCACATTTGTTAGTTCCTCACTTCTTTCGTGTTTTTTTATATAAATGTACCTCACAAATTTGAGGAGTTGAGAGGGTGCACTTTCTCGCTTACTACGAGTTATTAGGACATGATAGTTGGTTGCACTTTAGTGCATCACTAGATACAAGAATCATTGATCTATAGGGAGACAGTCATTCACAAAGAGTGAACTGAGTATGCAACCAAAGTTATATTTGAAATCTTGATATTGCAGTTATCGAATATACTTGTCAATGTGTCTGAATCATTTGGTTGGGCATTTCTAGTAAATCTTGTGCTGGTGTCATTCATTTTTTTCCCTTCAAGTTTTTATGTCATATTTTACTGTCTTACCATTTCAAGCCAGCCATTAAGTTTCCAGCCTGTTGGTTTTAAGGTGTATGCAGAGCATCTCTTGGAACCACTGTTGAAAACAATATTTGCGCTCTCTGGACCAAAAACTACAATTCTGGTATGATTTTTCAACATATAGCATTTTCTCTTCATAATCATTCTGATTAGTGCTCCCTGTTGTTACTACCATTTTCATGTAGTTGGGGTATGAGATCCGTTCAACAACCATCCATGAGCAAATGCTTGATATGTGGAAGAGAAACTTCGATGTGAAAATTGTTCAAAAAGCTAAGGTCTGTTCAATAATATTTTAGCCGTTGGCCCTGATTACATAAAAACTACTATTATATATGTTGTGCATGTGATTTCGAAGTAATTGATTGGGATCCAGTAGTGTGAATAACCTAAGATATGGTTATGAAGAGAAACTAGGATGCTTTAATGACCTATAGACAGCAACTAACTCTAGTTGTCACCTTTCTGTGGTATGAAAACCTTCCATATAGATACCACATCAATGGTCATCACCTATCCATATGTTAGTTAATGGTTTGAACTCTTCATGTCACACTAAGTGTTAACTCAGCAGTGATTCTGTGGCAAATGAAAATGCGGCACAGGTCTAGTAACTGTTTTGGGAATCCACTTTTCAGTTTCGAGTCCTAAATAAGAAATGCTAGCTTTCCTTAATGTCAGCTAGATTCATGTTAACATCCTTACTCAAAATTGTGCCAAGTTCAAATCCCCTGCAGATGGATATTAAGTACCGACATCCAAGTATTCAACTTTTCATTATGACATCGAAAGCCCCGATATCCAGAGTGGAAAATACAAGTCAGATCTCGGGTAAACAAATTAAGAAGGTGGAAACAGAAGAAACCGATCTGGAAAATGATCGAACTGAAAAGACTACTGACAGGATGGATAAAACATATGATTCTGCCTGTGAGAATGTCAAGGAAGATGTACTTCTGACTAGACTCCAAGATGGGAAACTAAGTGACTGGGACGCAAGAAGATATGGCTCCATGGCTGCTCGGCTTCTTCGAGATGTCAAGATAACTTAAACTTTCAGGGTGAGTTTTTTCCTTTTGACCCTTACCTTCCATTTATGATCAAGTCAAACAATCCATGCGTTATTTCCTGATAATAGGATTTGAAACATGTTTGGTTATTATGTGGCTTGCTTCAAACTCTTCTTTTATTTTTGGTTGCAGCTCCAGGGATATCTGTTTCTTTTTGGTTTCATTCAACTGTATCATGTCAATAGGAGACCATATATGCAAGCTCTCTGCTAGCTAAAAACAAAACTGGACTGGATGCATAACAAAGCTATGAAGATGAGGATACTATGAAAATTTTACCAGTTCTTGTTTCTTTCTTTGTTTTCGGGGTGAATCTTGGTTCAACAGTTAAAAAGGAGAAACAAATGTATATGTATATATTAGTTGTAGACTTGTAGCTGCTGTATTTGAATTCTGAAATAAGCTTGTGACAAGAACCTTTGCTTTTTATTTGCCTTTTTATTTGATGTCCATGAGCCATAGGATTTTGGTGGCAACTGAGTTCTGTTATGGGCTTATAATGAGTAACGAAGGCACAAGCCTGGAAGGTTCCACGTGAACAATACTTGCACATAGTTAGTCCATCCTAAGAGATGGAGGAAGCATGTTTGAAATAAATTAGGACATGGTAGTTGACAACAACGTTAGTGAGTCTGAAAACGTTAACTGGTCTCAAAAACGCCTCCCTGAAAATTAAGAGGACCGAGTACCTCCCATTACCGTTATATTCGCATGGCCTGATTAGTGCTTAGTATTAATCATTTCTTGTTTTACATGAGACTGGGCCTCTCTAGGTTAGCGTCCATAACTATATTTGTTAATCGTTTTTAATATGTGAATTATGATTTGTGACAGCACATACAAAATTAGCAGACAAGACATCATCAACAAACCCAACCACATTGTACTCACTTGGACTTGGAGAGCAATTAAACTGCTCGAAAGCAACCATATAGATTTGGACAGTAATGAGGTTATTTTATGTCACACGAATTAATGGTCCAACAACAAAACTGATGTTGCGTGTCACTTACGAAAATTATGCACAAAAGGTGGCAAGATTGATGAGCTGAGCTGCTGCTTATTAAGCAAACACCAACTACTGCACTGCAATGCAATGCAATGCACTGTTCCTGTAATGAGACCATTTTCAAACTTGTAAACCCAATTTTTACCAACCAGATTAACCAATAAATTATATTAAATATTTGTTTAATAATTACTCTGTTCTAGTGTGTATTGTTCATTTGCTCAATATTGGAGTAAAAACAATTTAAGCTTTCAAACAAACAAAACAATGCTGCATATATCATGGGTTGTGTGTTGTTTGTTTGTGTGTGGAAATTGGAATTGAAATTAAAAATATAAAAAAATGAATGCACGAGGAGGTGATTTGATTGATTGATTGACGAGAATGGGCCTGGGCTGGGCCAGGTCATGGGCCCCCTACTTCGTGATCGAGGAAGTCACGTGCGACTTCACTGCCCCACGTGCAGGTAATATCAGAAAGACGAATCGCATGACCACAAGGGGCCGTAGAGACACGTTTCGGCCACAGAGGCCAGCTCGTATCTCAACAATGATTTTATTTTTATTTTTACCCTTTCCGCCCATTTTTTTTATTCTATTAAATCATCTCAAATTCTTTTATAAACACGTTCACAAAATCATTAAACAAATAAATTACTAATATACTATTCTTTTCCAAATGAATAAAGTAATAATTTCACATAATGAGGAGATTTTTTCAGAATTCTCCTACAGATGAATCGATGGTAAAAAGTTAAGACATACAGTTTCTTACTAGATATTTAAACTCAATTTTTCCTAAATTAGGTGGGTGGTGATTAATAAAACAAGCATTCTTGTAAATAATTTTTAAAAATTGTCATGTTACGCAAGATGTAGTTGTGTGACATGCTATGCAAAATTGGAAATTTATGCTCAAACTTTTTTCCATTTCCCTTTGTTTTGGCACAAGTACAACTACAACTTTTCTAATAGTATATAACTATATATAATACATAGTTGTAAAGCTTTCATCGGGGGTGACAATTTCAAGTTTTGGGCTAATAATTTGGTCGGATTTTAATTTTATACATGAATTGTGTGAAGTTGTAGAGAAGATTGACTAAAAAAATCTATAGAAATTTATAACTAAATGAAAAAGGAAGACAAGTGTCCTCGTCTGCCTTATTTTGCTTCTCCCACGTCCATTTTCTCAACGGTTGGCAAACTAAGGAGGAAAAGTTTGCAGGCTATTATAATAACAATATAGTAATGGATAAATGAACTTAACTAAGATAATTTGACTAAATTAGGGTTCATAGGGAACTAGATGTGAATAGATAAATAAAATGTTAAACTAATTTAATCTTTGAAGTCAACCGACATTTATGAAGTAAATTTTAAAGCCCACGAAATTTGAATAAACTTAATTACGACTAATTTACTAGTTAAAATAAAAATAGAATCCAATTGACACGTAATGTTATCGTGTAATTATTTGTTTGCAAAGTGGGGTCCATTTTGAACCAACTTGTTAGTTGAGTTACTGTGTCGTCTATACGTGCGCACTAGAAGAAGTCGGGATCTCTTAATCAAATATGTACTCATCTCAAACAAAATTCATCCAAGGAATTATCCCTTGACATGGCTCCCAAGAGGCAACAACTTCGTGTCTTCAACATGAACAATATGAGCGTCTTGCGTCTTTAAATGAACGAGAGTTTTAATGTATCAAACATTTTTGCTTGGAAGGATTACTGCGACACGATGGAATGTAGTCACGACAAGATGACTTTAATGAAAAATCTCCTCTTGCGTGGCTAGAAGGGGAGCTAGACAAGGGATTTTTGGGCTCATTTTGGTTAAGTGAGCAAATTGGGTGATTAGGAGGGCGGTCAATCGAATGTTTGCGCGAGTCCGTTCGGGTGGACCTCATGGTTAAAGCGTTCGAGCACTCTTCGGTCTTTCTCGAGGCCCCGTCTTCGTTGAGGCGTTTGTTCTTCGGGTTTGATACAATGACATGGCACTCGGTTCCACATTCCAAATTTTCTCATTCGTCGCTTGGCTTATGTTTTTTTTTTTTTTTTCTCTCTTCTGTATCGTCAAATATGATTGGGACTGTGGTCTTCATTAATTAAATATAGTTGGTTCGTTTCGTGAGATTTTTCCATGAAAGATAAGGTAACCCTACAGCAGCTACCAAAAGATGGTAGGTGAGTTTAATTTGTAATCATACCGGACAAGGTTGACATTGAGGTAATCATATGCATATAGATTTACAAATAAAAAGTAGAGACATAAAAACGTCAACGAAAACGTTATCCCCAACAATCATTTGATGTAAAAATATATTTTTTGTATGACAAATGAGGGAGCATATATATATATATATTCCATACTATTACTATTTCCATGTAGTGTATACTTGTTTATTTTGGCTCGGTTTCATATCAAATTTCGGTTTCTTATAATTTACTTAAGTTGTTCCTTAAAAGTTGGTAGTGTATGACTTTCGTTTCAGAAGACAATCAAGTTTAAATTATCTGCCACGTGAATTAAATAATCGAAGCTATCTAGATGACTCTTCCCTAAGCGGTCTTTGTTGTAGGGCGTGTGTGTATATATATATATATACATGAGTGAGAAAGTGAGGTGGCACGCAGTCCTGTTGTGGTAGCAGCTGGATGTAATATTTGGAGAACGAGATTGGGAGTGAGACGAGGGGCAATTGGAATACATACCAAAAATGAGCAACATTTCTGTATGAAGAATGAAATTTTAGAGGAAAGCTAGAAAGTCAAGTAATGGGATGTTTTTATATACAGCTTATAAGCTAGGGACCCCTACCAAGTGCTTCATTGATTTCAACCCCACACCCAACACTGTATTGATGAATTGAAATTAAACCAGGCAAGAAGTGGAAATGATTTCTGATGTACGTAGAAACATTCAGAAAAGAGAAAGAGATACTCAATTACCTATGGGATAATATTTGTGAGGGAGAAACAAGTACATTGTCCGAGTTTTGGACAGTTTTGGATGAATTTGATCTTTGTTACACAACTTAATTAAACTAACGTGTTTGTTTCCAAATAGGCAATACCAACACTTGATATAAAACTCGAACTAAAGATCTTGAGGAGACTAAGTGTCTTAGACTACTTAATTATCCCAATAAAACGTGTGGTAGGGTTTATAAAAAAGCAACTAAAAATACTGAATCGCATATAAATCTTCATCTTTGTCGACATTTTACTGGTTATATATTATTTGACATAGCAAGTAGTGATCAATGAAATAAGAATTTTCATCTAAAACACAATATCGATCTCATGCATGATCGATGATGTTCCATATTGTTCTGAGAACCCTAAGTTTGAGGTCACTGTTCTGGAGGAAGCCAGATACAATCAAACTCTCTGACTAGCTCCTGTTTACATTCTTGTGCATGGATGGATGTACAATATTTTATATATACAGAGCTAGCTAGGGAGGGAGGGACCTGATACATGATTGTCATTTGAAGTCCTATTGATCAGTTGTGTCATTTTGCAAAGGCAAAGAGTGCAGGCAGCAGATTTAATGTTATATAATGATGAATGATGACTACTGTATGAGAAATTAACAAGTAGAATCATCATACATTGAACAAACACACACACACACACTGTTTGCCTAGCAGTAGCTAGTGTGTGTGTGTGTGTGTGTTTTAATGGCTAGGAAGCTCCAGACAATAGCTTCAACCACATGTATATACCATAGCTAGCTACACACACACCTGATCAGATATATAGATGAATTTGAGGGAAAAGAATCATCATCATCATGATTCATGCATAATATATGGTTGTAGCTGCATGGACCCCCCAGCCCAGCCCAGCTCTCTGCAGTCATGCTACTATGATGTGTTCAGATCACATTCATCACTTTACACATACAGTAGAGACTCATAATTCTTCTTCTCATTTTCTTCTCTTGCTTCAACCACACATGCATACACATGATTCAACTATCAGGCGATCAGCAAATGAATTCATGAAGTGCCTTTTGTTGACAAACTGGAGGAGTATTCACACATGTATTTTATTTACATGTATTTTTCATGTATTTGGTATAACTAATGAAAATATTTAGGCTAAAAAATGGATATTTTTCAATATTATAATATATTTACTTACATTTATCAATTTAAGTGAATAAAAATTATATTTACAATTTTTAGTATTTAAACGTTTATGATTTATACACTAACAAGTTGTAAAGGTTTACTATAATACGTCAAATTTTACGAAAAAATTTAATCGATTTTTTTCGGAAGATCTATGGCAAAATAGGTACAAAATATTAACATTTGTAATAAATTCATTAAAATATTGAAACTTGTCCATATTCTACCCTAAACATTTTCATTAGTAATATGAAATATACATGTGAAAATACATGTAAAAATCTATACATTAAAAAATACTTTTCCTTACACTTTTGAGTTTTATGATTTATTAGATAATACTATCAAGCTAGAATAATTGAAATAATGAAAATATATACTCCCTCGTATCAAAATGAGTGTTTTGTTTCCATTTTTTGCAAAAATTAAGAATTACTAGATAATTTAGTGTGTTTTCAATATTACCCTCATTTTTCCACCTAAACCTCATGTGCAGATTTGCCTATGTGCATAAGTGATAAGGGTAATATGAGAAAAACTACAATATAATAACCTAAAAATAGAAACATGACACTCATTTTGAGACACAAAATTTAGACAAACAGGACACTCATTTTGGAACGGAAATAGTAGTTAAGAGCATTAATGATCAAAGTGTGGATCCCTCCAACTAATGAGGGTTATTTATGGTCACAAATATTCTTGCCACATGACGATGCATCCTTGGATGTTGATAAGTTGAGATTCGTTTCAGTGACAAAATTAATATGCATGATTGCAAGATCCTTTCTCATAATCACAAAGCGATCATGGTGGGAGTGAGTTTCGTTCTCGTGATCATGATTACGAGTTTTTTTCTCAATCATAAGGCAATGCCGAACGATATCACACCTTGAGAGTGGGAGCGATCTTTGTTCTCACAATGATGAAGCGATATTCTGATTTTTAATTTGAAAACACGAGTAAACCTTGTTCTCGTAGGAACAGAAATCACTCTTGCGTTCGAGAATGACAACGAACTTTGTTCTCGGGGCAACCATAATGATCAAGCCATCAAGATGGAGTGGCAATGCGACATGCACGTTATTTGGCGAGCTCGAATAGAGTAACAGCTCATTCAGAGGTTTAAGGTGTTAGTTTAGATTTTTCGTTGACCAAAATTTTGGTATTTGAAATTGGGCTGACGTGGCACTATCCACACAGATACGGCCAAATCCTCTTCTTCTTTTATCTTAAAACAAATACTTTTGAATCCTCCTAATGTTTCTTTTTATTTATATTTTTTTTTTGTATTTTGGACGTATATATTGAGCTAATATATATCGCCATCATAAACTGTCAAGTCTAGCCACAATTTGATACTAATTCTCCTATATATCACTCCTAATTAAGTCTGTGGTTTGGAAAACGTCACAATTGATCATGCATGCAAATTCAAGAAACATAGAAAGAAAGACAAATATTACAGCTTGGCATGAAGTTGCTATCAATACAACTAACCTAGACACAGCCCATAGGAAAATCAATACTATACGTGTTTATATATTAGTATTTGATTATTCCCAAATACTCATGGAAACTTCTATTACTACCTTAATTTAGTTTCCAAAATTAAAATTAATTACCAAATAAAGAATCAACCTATATATCATTTTGACTTGTTTGCATCTCTCCAACATTTATAATTTAATACTATTTTCTCTTTTTTGTAACTGTGTAAGGACCATCATAGCTCAAATCTCTTATTAAAAGCAACTTGCAGCCTTGCACCAAAAGTTCATTTTGTTAAACCACAGACTCTTTTGCTTTCTTCTTCTTCTTCTTCTAGAGAGAGAGAGAGAGAGAGAAATATGGGAAGAGCTCCTTGCTGTGATAAAGCAAATGTGAAGAAGGGACCATGGTCACCAGAAGAGGACTCAAAGCTCAAGGACTACATTCACAAATATGGAACTGGTGGGAATTGGATTGCTCTCCCACAAAAAGCTGGTAAGATATTATATATATTATCTTATTTTGTTACTATTATTATTGTACATTTTTTACATGAAGAAAGCTAGATCATGAAAATTTTAATGGATCATCATCAACAAGGTCTGAGGAGATGTGGGAAGAGTTGCAGACTGAGATGGCTCAACTATCTGAGGCCCAACCTTAAACATGGAGAATTCACTGAGACTGAAGATAGGATCATTTGTACCTTGTTTGCTAACATTGGAAGCAGGTACTTATTTTTATTAATCAAAGTTATGCATATTGTTTTTTGGGAACTATTTTTTTTTTTCCTTAAACATCATATGTTGTGAAGGAAGAATAAGTCTGTCTAAAAGAGGAAACAGAACCAAACAACAGATCAGAAAATAGTTAATAACTTAGGTTGTCTGTATAAACATCAAGAATATGCTATTCTTGACAGATACTAAATACATGCATATATAAGTTGTTGATCAAGAAAAGGTCATTATACGTATTAATAATGTTGTTGAAATTTCAATGTTATAATATTGTAGGTGGTCAATTATAGCTGCTCAGTTACCAGGCAGGACTGACAATGATATCAAGAACTATTGGAACACCAAGCTCAAGAAGAAGCTGCTGGGCATGGTCTCTCCTCAGGCTCAAGCTCAGAGAAAACCTCATCCACAGCCACAACAAACATATTCTTCTTCACAGCTTCAGAATCTTCCAATATCACTACCATCTCTTCACTACAACACAACTGATCTTGTTCAAATCCAAGAGCAAGAGAGCTTGTTGAGCCCCATGCATTACTTTTCAGCACCAGTTCATCATGTGACAGAGAACAATATCAATAACAACTTGCTCATGCTTGGAAGTGATCAAACAAGTTGCAGTTCCTCTGATGGGAGTTGCAGTAACATCAAACAAGAAGACAATCATCAAATGGGTTTTCTTCAGAGCTTCATTTCCAACAATGGGTTCCAAGAAAGCCACAGCTTTAAGTACTCATCATCACCATCACTTGGCTTCAACATTAACAACAATGATCAGCAGGGAAATGGGTATTTTGGTGAGATCTCATTTGATAATGACATAGAGGACTTGAAGCAACTGATTAGCAGCAGTAATTATTATGATAATGTGTTTAGTAGTAACAGCTAGTGGTTGATGAAAACAAGAGACAAAATGATGATTATGAGGAAAAAGAAGGCTATGGACATTAATTACTACTAGTGAGGAGTAAGTAGAGTACTGACTGATCTTTATGTAAAAATTTGATGGGGTAAGGGAAGAGAGGGTGTGAGTGAGTGAGTGAGTGAGTGAGTGAGGTGACACTTCTTCAATCTTTCTCAAGCTCTTCTCTGGTGTTCTGTTCTCTTCTGTGTATTCATTTTTAAAAGCTTTGAAATGAATTGTCAGAGAAACATCTTTTGTTTGCTTCTTTTTCTGTCTGAAAGTACATGGTAATAGCTTTTCTTTTTTTTTTTTCCTTAGATTTCTTGTACATTGTTTTGGGAGCCTTCAGTGGCTGCTGTGACCATGGATGATGTATAGCATATGTACGGACAATTCTAACCCTTACCATCACAACTGAATGTTGTGAAAACTATACAAAAACTAAGAAAACTCATTATAATTAAATTGAAATTAGCAATATATTTTTATACAAAACAAAACAAATCAAAAATATATTTTTCTACTGATTTTTTTTATGTTACTTAATCAAAACGATTTAAATGAAAGTCATGCAAAACCAAGTTGATCATATTAATTATTAATGAATATTTCAACAAATCATATTGATATACACCTACACATTATGTAGAAATAAGTTATTTTAAAGATCTATGCAAGAAGTCCTTTTAAAATCACTTCTTTTACTAAACATATTTATTTCAATTGCTTTTTTTTTTTTTTCTAATTGGCAAACTATTAAAAGAGCAATAGGCCATCGAAAAAAAGAGAAATAGTTTTACCAAACAAGCTCTTATTGTGTATCATCTTTTTCATTTTCTAATATAATATTGAGCATGATCTCTTTTTGGTGATTCTCTTACATATCAGGATCTTTTGCCTCAAATATGAAATTAAATACGGAATTTTATACTGTAAATTAAAAAATTGACGGTGAGAACTTTTGGAGTTTTATGGTGGAGGCAAAAGCTCAAGCAATAGCCGATTATTTTAAAAATAATTCCGAAATTTTTATCTTGCAAAATTATCTTAAACAAATGAATCCAAGTTCTACATAGTAACCATTAATTAAGGGTCTAAAGGTGTGCAGTGAACAAGAACAACCGACACTACACTTATGACATTCTGAGTTAAAAAAATTTCTCTAAACATTGTCGTGTTTCATATATTTCTCACACTAAGTTTTGGATTTTTGCACACAGATGGGGCATCAGTTTTATCGAAAATCAAATTTTAAGTACAGAACTAGTTTAAATTTACGAAAGGGCCACAATATACTATGGTTGGATTCGATTCGAGGCTTGAAGATAAGATCATTGGTTAGAATTTATAGTTTGTGGATGGTTATTTATGTCAATCAGTCCATTCCTAGTTCTCATTTTTATTCAAGAATCTATCTCACCCAACCTTTTGACCTCCCAAGCCATATCCTAGAGAAAAACTGTATCTCAAGCCCTACATAGGTCGACTCATGTACTATTAACTTGCTTGACTTGTTATCTTAACATAGTTGTATGACATTATAGACCATTCAAAGCCTAACATTTTATTTTTTGGACCTGAAATGGACAAAACTCACTGCACATCTAATATGGGCTACAATGCTACATCATGGTTGCAATAGAGTTGCATCACACCCAACTACAAAATTCACCTTTTCTTTTTCTGTTCGGGTTAAGAGGGAAAACCCGATTGGAGGGCGGAGCAGAAAATCAAAACATTTCCAAAACATTTACTCCAGAAAAAAGAAGCTAAATGTACATTGATCATAAAACCCTTGAGCGATGAGGCAAATTACAATTAAACCAAGTGCATTAACAGTTTATTTGACAGCGAAACTAGTCCTTGCACTTCCATCAGAATTTTATGTGCAATGAAGTTGTTCTCTGAAGCAAACGACTACAAGAAAGCCAATCAGAAACATTAAGTCAATAACCATTAAGCTCATGAATAACATACCCATGCCGTGCATTCAATGCAATGATTCAGTATTCAAGTTTTAAGAGTTGCATGTAAATCACATCATCTCTGTAACACAAGGCAAAAAATAAATAAGGTGGAGTTCGGATTGTAATTTTTGTTTAGAAATGGGGATCAAGAAAGGGAGTTGGAATGAAATTCTCATTCTTGGTGTTTGGATAATTAAGACTTTCTGGTCATAAAAATAACTTTGGAATGAGAATATCATTTACATTCCTAACTTTTTAATCCAAATGCCACCTAAATGAATGATTACCATTAGTTTTCCGATACAGATAACAACTACAACCATTCCCCCATACCTTCCCTTCCCTACATTTTGCATACACATACAGAGCAAGGGTCCAGGGATACATCATTCACCATGTGGTTCGCACCGGTAGCAATATTAACATACAAGTTCATACTGAAGAACCCAGTAAAACTAGACTAAATTCTACTACTACGAGGTGGTTTTTAAGTACATGACACACAACTAGTTAGAGATCTAACAGTCAATGTCTTATTGGCTGGTACGTGCAAGAACTTAATTTTGATACTAACTCATTCCCTGTGCTAATAGTTTAGAATTTAATACTATGCAATCGGCCTGCTTCCTGAGCAAGCATGCTTTTAAATTTGTATCTTAACAAGAACATGCTTCTTCTCACAGGTACCAACAATTTGAGGATCAGGTATCAAATATTTTTCATTTCTTTGAAGTTTGCAAGTTGCAATAAATGCAGTATGGTAGTTAGTAAGGAATCAGATTTAATCATTTCTAGTATAAAGTATAAAAGGGCACCTAGGGTGAAAAGTAAAAACAATGAATCCCCGAAAGGATACCTGAATCTTGTACGTGCTTAGGCACCATTGCCAGCTGTGCTTCTTATGTTTTTGAGGTCAAAAATTTCAATCCAATAGCCATCAGGATCCTTGATGAATGCTAGCCCTCTCATCTTTCCTGCAACCATATTCAGACTTTAGGCAAACAAGCGTATCAAAAAACGTATCTAACTATTTAGTATTTACATAGTTACAGAAACGGGTAAAACCTATTAAACCACACCATGCTACTTAAAAATATAAACATAGGCATATCCATAATACATCAGCGTAAAAATGTGTATTAATTTTTTTTTTCTTAAGGTTCTGTTTAACTTGAATTTTTCATGATCAATTCTAAATTTGAAAAATTGGAGTTCCAATCCAAACCTAATGTTTGGGAACCATGGCATTTCAAATATTAAGGTACAATAGAAATTTGAAATGCCGTACCATCTTCCAGGTATGCTTTGAATTCTATTAGAATTGGGCCAAATCCAAATCCAATTTGTTTGGGTATTTAAAATTTCAAATCAAATCAAAGAATCCAAACAGACCATATATCATTTTGATGTTTCTCGGGATACTTGAGACTTGAACTGAATTGTGAAGATGCCAACCCGGTGAGTAAATTAGTTTCAGCCAAAAAAAATTCCACATAAATTTCGTAAGAAATTGATATTAATTCAACAGGTGCAATATTATGCTTCATGGATGCGACAAATTTTCTAGACAAGGCTTGTTACCATCATCCGGTTTCTTAACAAATTCCACTCCAAGACGCTCAAATCTCTCGCATGCCTTGTATGTGTCATCAACAGTGATGCCAATGTGTCCTGAAAATAACATCACTAATATCAGAATACTCTTAATGAATCCAAAATAACTGAAGACAAACGAAAGGGGAATGGCTTCATAAATACACTATCCTTATTTTATGCAGAAAAAGATGTTCATTAGTGCTTTGATTACTAACTAGGTGACTAGGAAACACTGCACGTAAATCAAAGAAATCAACAATGTCTTACTAAACATATCGGGCTAGACAAAGCTAAGCAAGAAGTTGGGAAAGGCATGAACAAAAAACATGTGGAACAGTCCTAGACTAATCTGATAGCAGGTAGATCATAATTTGGTAATCTACTACAATGCAGATATATGGCATGCATGCTATTCACAGTAGATTGTTGTGCTTATTAGCAAAGATCATAAGTTCTCCTCATTCATTACTAATCAAATAAATATTGCTAATGAGAGCTTATCATTCATATTTTTCACTCCGACCGAAAATGAGTGTCCACTTTTCTCTATAAAAATTTGTCCCAAAATGAGTGTCCACTTTTCTTGTTTAGTTTAGTTAGTTATGGATAGAAAACCCACAATATCTCTTAAATAAGGTAGTTAGAACCCCTTAGGTTTGTTTCAACAAGAGCATATGGGGGAAAGTCCAATCCTAACTAGTTTAACCTTAATTTTACATAATTGGGAAAGTGGACAGTCTTTTGGGATGGAGGGAGAACAAAATTTGACTTATTCAAATAAACTTCATCTCCTTGCCTATGACTTGGTTCTCCCATGATAAAGGAAACACTTCAAGGAAGTTATAGTTTGTAAGGATTAGGAATGACTTCATGTATTTATTGACTCGTATTAGTTCAAGATTCATAGAATTAACGGTCACCCCTAATCGTCTTGACACCCTTCATACTTGACCGGCTCTATTTTCCATACACCGCCAAATAGATGAGTCAATCCTTTAGCTAAGGAAAATACGTGATATAACAAACCGAGAGTTACATACCAAAGCCACGAGGTTCTGAATTCCCATTGTGGTATCCTTTAAATTCGGGATCATTTTCAGTTCCCCAGTTACTGCAAAAAATATAGGAGTATTAATATTTAACGAGAAGCATGGTCACAAGAATGATGGCATAGCATGGAGGAAAACAGAATATTATGACGGAAAGATGTGGTGTTGTTATTACTGTGTAAGCTCTATGGTAGCCCTCTTGCCAAATGTCCAAACTGTTCTATCAACTGGGTCACTTGGAGCTGATTCGGGATCCTACATCCGGAAAAAAGTGATAGATTAGCAAAAGTATAAACTGGGCCGCTTGTCTTCACCTGAGCCATAATTACCTTTGAGACTATGTTCTTTAACTTTTTACATGGCTTAAGGAAGAATGCATAAGTGCAAGAATAACTCATCAGAGAACAGCTCAGTTGACAGCATCAAGAGAAAACAAAGCCAGAGGTTAACGTAATGAACCATTTAGGCAGTACTCTTGTATTCCCTTATTTTTCTCGTGGAGATAGTTAAGGAGAAGTGAGTGTTGAACATTTCCCCGCGTACCGAATGGAATTCTAACTAACCTATCATACGGCTATTATTGGTAAGTGGTGTAACTGGTGTATAACTACCTAAAAATGACAGAGTACTCATTTTTGACTGGAAATAGAGGTAGTAATTTGTAACAGTTCTTCAAAAGAAAAGAATGAACACTACCTCATAGCCCATGAAATACAAGCTAAACTTCATTTCAGGAAAATCCAACCTCTTCAACAACCTGAAATATCCAAAAACTTATCAACTATCCAAGTTTATAAACTCACTCTGACTGGCTACACATAGTTCTTCTAGACAACTGAATTGAATAAGCTAGTGAAACAACACTGTGAAAAATGTAGAAACAGCTTAAGCTCAAATTAGGCGCCAAAATCAAAACAACACAAAAACATGCATGTGCCATCGTTATATCCAAAATAGAAACCGAGTAAACTCATAAGGAATGCTAAAATAGCCAATTAGAATAAGTATATAAGCAACTCATTCCTCTAAAAAATGCACAAATCAGTAACAAAAATATAGAATTTTTTTTTTTTACTTACGACATCCCCAACACACGAGAATAAAAATCCAGGCTCACTTTGGGGTCCTTAATTCGAAACATCTGCAATCAAACAGTCAATAACAGGCACATAAATCAAATTTTCAGAGGAAAATCTATCAAGTCACATTAGAAAAGTAGAAACGAAAATGAGTGATGAGGAGAGAAATTACCGTTTGTTGCATGAAGTAGGATTTGGTGGCTTCGTCGAGAGTGGAGTGGAGATCCGGATTACTGACAGGCGAATCCTTCGATTCTGAAGCCATTGAGTATAATCGAAATCGATGGAGGCCGAGGAGGAGGATGAGGGAAAAGGGGTGAGAAAAGAGAGAGAACGCGAGGATGGCGGCGACGGCGGATTGGTAGTTGACGCGGAAGTAGGTGTAGTTCTTGCGGACGCGGAGGGCGGCGTCAGAGACAAACTCGGGCTTGGAGAAGGCGGATCGGTCGACGAGCTCGGCCCAGGGACGGCGATCGGAGAGGCCGAGGCTGAGGGAGTCGGAGAGATGGTTGATGAAGGGGCGGAAGGCCGGATTCTCGACGGGGACAACGGACTGGATGGAGTCAGCGGCGGCGACGGTGGTGGTGGTGGGGCCTTGGTGGGAGGAGAGAGGGAGGATGGGAGGAGCTGTGGACGACATTGTTTTGGATCCGTTGGTGTGGAATTAGGGTTTGGCAATTTGAGATCTCAATAGAAAATGAGATGAAAATGTTGGAGACGGTTTCTTTGGTCCTAACTTATGCAGCTATTTAGGAGACCGGATTTTATAGCCCGTCTCCTATAACCCTTTTTCTTGTAGTATTTACTTTTAAAATGCAAATTGTCAATTAAATCATATCACATTCAGACTAATCATCAATCGAGCCGGATAGGACTACAAGGCAGCAAAGCGGCAAAGTATTCTCTCTAGCAAGTTTTTAGGTAGTTGCATTTGTTGGGACTCAATTTCGAATCTTCAAGTTAAGTTAGTACAATTTTTACCTATTAATCCAGATGTTTGATTGTAACGTAAGTCATTTTTATATATATGAAAAGGTTGACATAATTATACATCGGGCATTGCCAATAATGTCGTGGCAAAATGGAGAAAAGCTTGGTGTAATAAATACATTTTTTTAATAAATGATTATCTCACTAAGCAATTTATTTATTGATTAAAAAAATAACAAAACTGTATACTCTTTTTTAGTGAAAAATAAAACTTTATATTCTTCTTATGATGTATTTATTAAAAAAAGAATACACTAATTAAAATCTCACCATATACATTGACTTCATGAATAATCTATTTATGGTGGAACCAAAATTTGGTTTCGTTATCCCAATCTTTGAACACTAGCTACTCATCAACTACACACAATTTTTTAAAGTTTAATACTGTTTTCATTTATATAGAATAAATATTGGACCGTGCCTATTAAATATGGAAAATGTTCCATTTTGATCTCCTTAGTATCCAGTTTGTTCCAAATTGATTCTTAGTTTGATTTTTTTTTTTTTCAATTTGGTAATCTTAGTATCATAATTCGTTCCAAATTAGTCTATTTTGTAACCTTACCGTTAACTATTAATGACGTGGATTTTGATTTAATTTTTAATTAAATAAATTGATCCAATTTGGTCCTCTTTGTATCTAATTTGTTTCAAATTGGTCCTCAGTTTGATTTTTGTTCTAACATAGCACTCTTGATATTCAAATTCATTCCAAATTGTTTAATTATGTAATTTGTTTAATGATTTTTGTGTGTCACTCCATGTATGAAAGCTATGCCGTTTTGGTAAATAAAAAACTTCTAATTTTTCATCTAAACAACGCATATTTGGGGAACCAGAGTCCAAACATAACACAACAATAACAAATTTTATTTGAATTCACATTCAAAATTGATTAAGAAACATTTGAATGCATATAAAACATGACCACAACAATAAATTTGTCGGAAAAAAAAACTAAAATTGATGCCCCAACAACAACACAATGACCAATATGTTAAAAAAAAATATGGTCTTGAATTATATAATTTGGTGCCAAGACAATATATACGGTGTTTATGTAGACCAAATTATATGATCAATGTCTGATACAAGATTATGTAATTCAAGACAATGTGTTTTTTGAACATACAAGTTATTGTGTTGTTGTTTGGGCATCAATTTTAGTTTTTTTCCCAACAAATTTACTGTTGAAGTTATGTTTTATGTGCATAAAAATGTTCCTTAATCAATTTAGAATGTGCATTTAAATAAAATTTACTTTTATTGTGTTATGTTTGGACTTGGTTTCATAAATCGGCGTTGTCTTAATGCAAAATTCAAAGTTTTTATTTATTTATTTACCAATCGACATAAATTTAATCATACATGGAGTGACAACAAAAATCATTAAACAAGTTACATAATAGACCAATTCAAAACGAATTTGGATATTAAGAGTGTCAAAGTATGACAAAAATCAAATCGAGGATCAATTTGGAACAAACTAGATACAAAGAGGACAAAAAATTTGAGTTCTACGGAGTCGACGAGCAGCTACAATGGCGGTTTCAGCTACGAGAGCTTCGGGAGCTTCTTAATCGCATCTATTTATCTTTGAAAGAAGCTCTCCAACGCCGCCTAGTTGAGCAGCTCCGCCGAACTCGAAACTCCTTTGCTAGTGTTTCAATTTTGAACTTCAATTTTATGGTGAATTTGATTGTTTTCGTGTGTTTGTGTTTTGATTGTTTTTGAGCTAGTTGGTCATAGTGTTGGTCTTGTTAGCTTATCTAAGTGTTGAAGGTTTTGAATTTAAACATTTTAGTTGTTCAGCTTGAACGCATGATACTTAATTTGTGAAAAGTATAAAATCTCAGTTAACTGTTTGGTTGCTCAGAATTAGAGAAAGATGGCTCTTTTAGAAAAACAATAAAGTATGAAGGGTATAATAGTAAATTGAGTGACATGGCGTGGTGACTTGGCAGATTTCATGACGTGGCGACTGACGTGACAAAAGGTATGACGTGGCATATGAAAACCAGCTACATCAGGTAAATTGGATAAAATTAATAAAATGTTGCAGTACAATATTCAAAAAGACTAAAATCGGAGTGTAGGAGGTAACTCTAAAAAAAGAATCCGGGAGACCTGGAAACAATTAACTATTTATTTAATTTAAAATTAAATCAGAATCTATGGTTAGTAGTAGTTAATGGTAATGTTACAAAATAGATCAATTTAGAATAAATTGGAATACTAAAAGGATCAAATTGGAACAAAAATCAAATTGAAACAAATTGGATACTATGATCACCAAAATGAAATGTTTTCCGTTAAATATTGATACTCCTGGTCATTGGTTTTGGATAAGTGTCCTAAGAAAAGGCTATCAATTCTCAATTTAGTAATTAACACACAAAGATTTCTTGTTTATGTATAACTTATATAAATACACGCATGCATAAATAAATATTCTATATTACTTCAAAAATAGTTTTTAATACAACTAAGTGTGTGTGTCAACTAGTAAGAGGTTGTGTCGGGCATTCAGGTCCTCCCGAGCTAGTTTCTTTGGTGGCGGATGATTTGATTAATTAATATAAGTTTTGTTTCTTCAAAAAAAAAAAAAGTGTGTGGGTCAACTAGTAAGAGGTTGTGTTTCAGAATAATTTGAAGTCTTGAGTTCGACTCCTAAAAAACACAGTTGCATTAAAACTTGGTACGAAGAACTTTGCCGCCCTTATAGTCCTACCTTGATTTAGGAATATAAAATCAGGACTCGCTTGCACTTGAAATTCGATCTGACTTTAATTCCATCTATTTCGATTAATTAAAAAGTACAATTTGACATTTGCACGAAACCCAAACAAGTCTGATCTGAACGACTCAAAACACATTTTTTAACAAAAAAAAAGTAAAATTTGACAAATCTGATCCAAAACAGAACAAATAAAAGAGTCTCACTAAATCGAGAGCTCCTCGGCACCCGCAGGCCATTTAGGGTGGGCCAAACCATTAGTCACATTTATAGACTTGTGCTTCTACTAACAAAATATTAATCGTATGAGTATAATTTCACTTGCATCATTATATATATGTGGCCATTTTATCTTATAAATTTTTAATGTGGTACAAATTATCGCCCATTTCAATACCTTGTGCAACACAAATCTATGTTAATCAAAATGTTATAACAAGATAAGTACCCGTCGATTGAATCAAGAACATTGATAGCTAGAAATTGCCAGCTTTGGTACACTTCCATTTATGTGGTTCCATTTTGTTTTTGTTTCTATGCATTTCATTAATTTAAACTAAGGTCAATATTGTTGGAAACAACAAAGAGCAAACAAAAAGAAGAGTTCAGTTTTCTTCTTGAAACTCACGAACTAAATATAATCACAAATTCAAATCATACTAACTAGTTTTGTACAAAAATATTAATTAGTGACTGCAATTAATAAACTATTTAGTAACAGTATATCCTAAATTCGGTGTTTACAGTTATCGATCTTTGGATGCTGAGATTTCAACACAATGTCCGTTTGAATTTCATATATATATACAACCTCCACATTGCATTCAATTTAAAACTATAAAGAAAAAAAAAACAGAACATAATGATAAATGATAAAACATGTACTTTGTTGCTAGCTTTTTCAATATTTTTGTCTTCAGTTTCATGTTCAAATCTTGATGACTTCCTCCAATGCCTCCCCAGAAACTCAAACCCCTCTAACCCGATCCAACGATTCGTCTACACCCGCGACAATTCCTCGCTCTCGTCCATCTTTAATTTTTACGCACGAAACAAAAGAATCACAACATCAAGAAACGCAAGGCCGTTAGCAATAGTAGCAGCTGCAAGTGAATCCCATGTCCAAGCAACAGTTACTTGTGCCAAGTCCCATGGTTTGCAAATCAGAATACGCAGCGGCGGGCATGATTACGAGGGCCTCTCGTACATGTCCAACGTGCCTTTTGTGATTCTCGACATGTTTAACCTCCGGCGCATTGATTTCAACATGACGGAAGAGACTGCTTGGGTTCAATCTGGTGCAACACTCGGCGAACTTTACTACAACATTGCACAGCAGAGCAAGGTATTGTCCACTTCTCTTCATATTTCTCTAATTTGATTTCAATCTTAAAAGAACGAAGAGGCATGTACTATATACGTGCTATACGTGCTTTTCTCTGAACTTTCTAATACTGGTGCACGACAGGTCCATGCTTTTCCTGGAGGTGTTTGTCCTACGGTAGGAGTTGGAGGGCACTTTAGTGGAGGAGGGTATGGGAACCTGATGAGGAAATATGGACTCTCAGTCGATAACATCATCGATGCGCAACTAGTTGATGTCAATGGCAAGATCCTCAACAGAAAGTCCATGGGAGAGGACCTGTTTTGGGCCGTTAGAGGTGGAGGTGGAGCTAGTTTTGGTGTCTTTCTATCCTGGAAGATCAAACTGGTTTCAGTACCTGAAAATGTGACAGTATTCAAGGCACAAAGAACAGTCTCAGACGGAGCAATTGATATGGTATACAAGTGGCAAAAAATAGGAAGCAAATTGCCAAAAGACCTATTCATCAGAGTACAAACAGATACAGATTATAATAAAAGAATCAAAGTGACCTTCATTGGCCTGTTTCTTGGACACAAAGCAACACTCCTTCCACTGATGAATCATAGGTTTCTTGAACTGGGTTTGCAAGAAAGTGAATGTACTGAGCTGAGTTGGATCCAATCTACACTCTTCTTCTGGGACAGCTCTCCGGCAGGAACGCCCTTAGAGGCGCTGCTCAACCGGACATACGCAACCAATTTCTTTAAAAGCAAATCAGATTATGTGAAAAAACCCATCTCCAAGAAATCCTTAGAATCAATGTACAAGATGATGATCGATACGAAGAAGCTGGGGATGCAATGGAACCCATATGGAGGGAGGATGGCAGAGATTTCGGAATCAGAAACTCCATTTCCACACAGAAAAGGTAACTTGTTTAAAGCTCAGTACTGGGTTTCATGGCAAAAAGATGAAGATGAGGACAGCAAGAAGTTCATAAAGGCTATAAGGAAGTTTTATAAAGCTATGGCTCCATATGTGTCCAAGAACCCAAGAGAGGCTTTTATCAACTACAGAGACCTTGATATTGGCAAGAACCCAAGTAACTATACAAGATATGAAAATGCTGCCATTTATGGAGCTAAGCTTTTCAAGGGCAATTTTCGGAGATTGGTGAGAGCGAAGACCATGGTTGATCCAAGTAATTTCTTCAAGAATGAACAGAGTATTCCATCTCTGCTTCTTCAAAATTAGAAACCATATTGATTGCATCTAAGGTATAGTTGTTGAAACGGTGGCTGTGATGACCGTTGAAATAATGGCTGTGAAATGATGGTTTGTGGCT
>JAYMTA010000202.1:0-35214 GCA_036897625.1 Pelargonium cotyledonis | reverse complement strand
TTCGTGCTCGAGCTCCATCTCCAAAACGCCGGTTGTTACCAGACAACACGAAGGATGCCGGAGGCCATTGGAAGAAGAAGAAAAGATATTTTTTTTTGGTTTACGTCACATTTTTGTACACGTGGCATGATGATGTGGCGTGAAGTGATGACGTGATAGGTCGACGTGGCATTTTGGATGACGTGGCGGTATCCAACCTACTACATCAGGTTATCTGGACTTTTTCACAAAAAATGGAAAGTTAAAGTTCAAAACTATGCAAAACCCTAATTGAGGGACAAATCTAAAAAAAGTGGTAAGTCCAAGGAGTGTAGGGACATTTTACCCTTCTTTTTTTTTCAAAAATAATCCAAACAAATCAAAATAATCCAACCATCAATTTGCTAAGTTAGAATCTATATAGAATAAACTTTAGTGGCTAGATTTAAGATGTTTAATAGTTATATATAAAACTAAAAATCAAATTTTAATTGAGCATGTGACGAAAATAATTAATTACTAATATCGTAACGCAACATAAATATGTTATTTATTTCAATACTTATCCCTTCAAAAGTAAAAATCAATACTTGTAATTATGATAAAATACAAAGAAGCTATGGTCTTCAAATTATTTATTATTATCGGTTTAAGCACATAACCGGAGTAACTCTCTTTTTTAAACCATAACCCATAACGTCAATGTATCGCAGTAAACTGAAACAGAAACCAAATTGAGTATGAATTTTTATTATTATAAAAATTAAACTAACTCCCTCATGTATTTATTCAGGGGTAAAATAGGAAATTCAGTGAAGCTTCCATATTATAATTTTCCAAACAAATATTTTCACTCTAAAACAACACATCTCCATGCTCTGTGAAAACTGGATATTCCCTTTCACAAAAATCAGTATTTTTTTTTCCTTCTCCAAAATAGAAAGCCATCAACTTTTTTCAGATCATTCACACATATAAACACTACCCATTTCTTCAAGTTCTAGAGAGAGAAACCGAAACCAATACAATACTCTCTTTCTATATATATATATATAGATATATTCAGAAGACGATTCCTCAGAAACCGCTTCCATTTCCAGAGAGACTGCAGTGTGAAAGCAACAAAGCCTTCTAGAGAGAGAATCCGAACAAAGAGCTGTTTTGCACGTTGCCCATTTCTTGTTCGATTCGATCGTTTGATTCTTATTCATCGAAACCCATAATTTATTTCGGCATTTCAGTCCGTGAAAACTGATCAAGATCACAAATTGGAATTTGGGTTTTTGTGGGTTAGGGTTCATTTTGTGTGTGTCAGTCATGGGATTTGAAAAGCGTGGATACGTGAGGCTGAACGGTGAAATTGGGTGTAGGGATAGAGATGATGAGGCTGAAGAGAACCAGCTGAGTTCGCGTTCGTATCCGAATTCGATCAGTATTGGGTTTCCGGAGCCACACCGGCTTGTTGTCGGTTACGCCTTGACGTCGAAGAAGAAGAAGAGCTTTTTGCAGCCCAAGCTTGAAGGCCTGGCTCGGTATTTGACCCATAATCCTCCAATCCGTTCCTCTCTTTTTTTCAGTGTTCATGAATTGATCATTTGCATGTAATGTTCAAATTGTTTACTTGCATGTATGTGTATAGTTTCTTATGTTGTTGTATTGTTAAATTTATCATCTTTTGTTTGTGTGAATGTTGTTTGCCACTGTCCTCAAATGGGTTGCCTAAATATCTGCACATTTGTTTGTTTCGAGTATCCGATTTTGTGAGTTGGCCATTTTAGTTACTGTTTGAGCTTTTGCAGTGGTAGGGATGATGATGATGGTGTGTTTGTTGATAGTGGTAAAAGTGTAAGCTCACTGGGTACTGTTTCTGCAAACTTATCGTATCAACTTTATTTGTGGAATCTCCGAAGATTCTGAGGTTTCTAATTGGGAATATTCCACAATATATGCTCTATGGATTAGTCTACTGTTAGATTTAGGAGGATCCTAAACTAAAGTCAATCGTTCTATAATTTATAATTAAGTTGCGCCTAAAGAATCCTTTCCCTTTTAATTTATTTGCTTATATTTACTTATACTACAGTCCCTAGTTTTCCTTTAATATGTGTTTTTTGCGCAATATTTATTGGATTTTAGCGATCTGTAATGACTGCGCTGACTGGTAGCTGAAGTCGGCTGTGTCAGGATTTTTCGGCTTCTTATCAACAGTGCTATGTATATTGTGCATTTATAGATTACAACTGTCTTTGTAGATAGTCTAGTGTATAATTAAATTTGTGACTTTTTAATTTTGTGTTGTCATAATTTGGAGTTTCTTAAGGCGCTGAACTGCAGCCTAAATATGCGGCAGAAGAAACTTCAGTTGACATTATTTAAGTTTTTCCTTGGATTAATTTTGATTGTCGTTCTTGTTTTGGATCTTTTGTTGAATATGACGTCCTGAAACAATAGTTTGATGTTTGTCTTTATTCTTTTCTTTTTGGGTATGTATAGGAAGTTTGATTGTCAAATTGATATTTTTTGTACGCCATTGCTGCATTTACATAGTTCAATTATGATTGGTATATTTTTTTCTGTTGATACAGAAATAAGGGGATAATATTTGTAGCCATTGATCTAAAGAGACCGCTGTCGGATCAAGGACCCTTTGATGTTGTTTTGCACAAGGTTAGACATAGGTTAATCATTTACATTTGCATCTTATTTTTCATATTTGTTTATTTATCTGTACATTTGCCGTTTGTCTAACGGGTTTTATATTCCTTCCAGTTGTTGGGAGAGGAGTGGTCCGAAGTTATTGAGGTATGTCCACATAAACTTCATGATAGTTTATTTCTCTGCCTGTGACTTAAGTTTCTTGATATGCAACGTTTTATATAAAATAATATCATATGATGCCAAGTGTAAATTGATGGTGATTGGTTGAGAAACAAAATCTCATAAGCTTAGATGTGTTTTTTCCCCCCCTCTCTCTCTCTCTCTCTCTCTCTCTCTCTCTCTCTCTCTCTCTCCTCCCTGTGAAATAGCTTGAAGAGTTCTTGCTTTCCTCATCATGATCTTGATCAGATAGTTGAAATCGGTCTCCCATGAACTCAAACAAGTGAGGATCTTACTTTGTGTTATAGGTGGCAATTCGGGTCAGGTTTTGGGATGAAAAATCAAAACTGATCCGCATTTTTCCCATGGTAAACCTGGCAAAAAATTATTCGGGTCAAATTTTATGCGACCCGAACATGAAAAAGCGCGGGGCCCAATTGCCAGCTCTACTTTGTTGTTATCCTAGTTAACTTGTTTAGGTTCAGGCTGGATTGGTTTCAGAATTGTTTTCTTCCTTTTTTCAAATATTTGTTTTCAGGGTGCTATATCCTTAATTTCTACCATAAAAGTTTCACCATTTTTTTAGTTGCTGTACTTTTACATAGTTGAAAAAGGTAATAATTACATATACCAAGTTTGTTGTTACTTAATCTTGGCTTGACTTCTGTGTTCATATATATCTCATTTTGGAAAAAAAATCTGGGAAGAGTATGGTACTTGATGGTTATTGTATCCTATGTCTTTTGCACCACATTAAAACATTTTTCTTAGGGTTGCCAGAGTCATTTTGAGGGTCTGGACCTTGAGATCAAACTGCTTATAAATATCAATCATATTCTTTCAAGTTTTTCATCTTCATTAAAAAAAATTCTAATGGGAATGCGCTGCCTCCAAGGCTCGAACTCGAGACCTTACATAAGGGAACCAAGCTCTTAACTGCTTGGCTTGGCTCATTAGGCATAGATCATATTCTTTCAAGTTTTATGTGCCTTGACATCGGGTTCATATTTACGGTTATCTATTTTCCACTTGAAGGATTACAGGCAAAAACATCCGGAAGTGATTGTCCTTGATCCTCCAGACGCAATACGTCATCTTCACAATCGTCAGTCTATGCTCCAGTTTGTAGCAGATATGGACTGTTCTGATTGTCATGGTAATCTTTCTGCTTTATTTTAACCGGTGTACTCCTTATCTTTTAATGTTTGCTTTAAACTGTTGAATCATTTGAGAAGAAGAGGTTGTAGTTTGGTGATGCTCACCATATTTTGTAATTTAACAATTGTTACAGGCAAGGTTGGTATTCCAAGACAAATGGTTGTTATGAAAGACGCATCATCCATCCCCCTAGAAGTTACTAAAGCTGGACTGAAATTACCAATTGGTACGGATTAGTGGATTAGATACTATTAGTTTACTTGATGATATTGGTGTATGTGCCTCTAGTGTTCACACAACTGGCATTAGTATGATAAGAGTCACAGTCGGGTTTTTTGGGTTCAGCTCGAAAATCTAACTCCAACCCGACCCAGAAGAGGTGTGATCCACACAGGTTCCTCGACCCACACCTTTTCCGATGGTAAACTTGACCCAAAAATTAGTTGGGCCCATTTATGTGACTTGAATCTGAAAAATTGTGGGCTGGATTTTGGGTCCCCGCGGGTTGGGGTCCAAATTGCCAGCTCTACTTCCTATTAAAGGACCATATAAACTGTTTTGAAGGTATGCTCTGAGATTGTCTAATTATTTACTCCTGTTCAATCATTGTTTCAGTTGCAAAGCCACTAGTTGTGGATGGGACCGCCAAATCACATGAACTGTTTCTTGCTTATGATCAATTCTCGCTCGCAGAGCTCGAACCTCCCTTGGTTCTACAAGAGTTTGTGAATCATGGTAATATGTTTAAAGTAATGTGCTAACTTCAATGATTCCCTATGTAACCCTAATAGTACCTTTTGACCATTTTCTTGCCTTTTAATAGGTGGCCTTGTCTTCAAAATATATGTTGTTGGGGATGCTATAAAGGTTGTAAGACGTTTCTCCCTCCCAAATGTGAGTCAAGAAGAGCTCGAAAAAGTTGCTGGTGTGTACCGTTTTCCAAGAGTTTCATGTGCTGCAGCTTCTGCCGATGATGCAGATCTGGACCCGGGTGTGGCTGGTAAGATAATCAATACATGCTGATAAAATGTTTCTATCGGAACAATACATTCGACTCTCCCCATTTATCTTATTTTCATTAGTTACATAGTAATTGAATCTTGAGTTACTATTGGTTACATTACGTGTCAATATTATTGCAGAACTTCCTCCACGACCTCTGCTGGAGAGGCTCGCAAGGGAGCTCCGTAGACGACTTGTAAGTCCTTATTTCACTTGTGCCCTATGGCTTTGTTCACATGGTAAACTTTGTTTCGTGTTGCTCTTACATTATTCCATATTCTAGGGCCTCCGGCTGTTCAACATAGATATGATTCGAGAACATGGGACCAGTGATGTCTTTTATGTCATTGACATTAACTACTTTCCCGGTAAGTGCAACTTATTACCTTTTATGATCTATACCTGGCAATTTGAGTCGCGGGCCTAAACCGGGTCGACAAAGAAAAAGCTCGTTCTTATTTTGCAACTTTTTATTGTCCCTAACTTGTCCCACTAAGTGGCGATTTATTAGGGTTGAGTAGTAGTTCGACTAAAATCGGTTGCGATTCTTAGCCCGGCCCATTGAGTCCCTGGCCAGCATTGCCAGCTATATAATAAGATCTATGTTTTGTGGTCTTTTTTCTGATATTGAATCTGCCATCAACTCATCATTACTCTAAAATGTCTTGTTTTCTTGGTGAGTACAACGATATGCTGATGCATACCAATGACAACCTGAGACATGTCGCATACTCAGATGTATATTGTCAATTCATTTTTGACCTACCACGTAATACGTTTTGTATAAAGATATGGTATGTGGTGTTTAGAAGGACTTTTTGAACCAATTGCTGCAGGATTTGGGAAATTGCCGGACTATGAACACATATTCACAGATTTTCTACTGGGGCTGGTTAATCCGAGCAAGTATAAGAGGATATCTAATTTTTAATGTAAATACATACGTCATTGTATAGCTTCGCCCAGGTCTAGACCATAGAAAAGGTCAATTCTAGTTTAGTACCTTTTGCTATTACTGACAGTGATGACTTATAATTCACATTCTTGAAGTTTGTTGATGTAGCTCTCTCTTTTTCTCCTATTGTCGTCTCTATTTCAATTATGTGATGGTTTGATGTAGAGAAGAACTTTGTGCTTGACAGATGGTTTATAAACCGAATGGTTGTGAACTTTTGTCATATTTCAGACGTGCTTTTATGATGTTGGGAGAAAGAAATTTGCTTTGAAATGTTGACAGGTCTTGATATCATTTCATTATGAATGGTTTTATGGTTCAATTTTACCAATTTTGTTTTTGGGAAGTTCATGTTTAGAAATAAAAATTTATGTCATGGACATTGGGTTCAGTTTAAAAGCCCGCATTTTTTGTTCTTTTTTGTTTAGAATTCGAAATCCATAGATTTGGAATCAACCATTCCTTGAGCTTATTCGAGACTGGAAAAGATCGAGAACAAGAACGTGACCCCACCGAATGGAAAGTTGAGTGCCGAAAGAATGGGTCCTAGCTTGTTTCAATTATTTCGGAGATCATGTGCTAAAATAAAATGAAATGTTATGTTTTCATTTTTGAACGAGTTCTCAACGGTTATACTTATTGTCTTCAGTTTACAATCATCAACGACATGTCATTGACATCTTCACTATCCTTTTTCTATTATTATTATTATAGTTTCTCGTTTTCTACACTTTCTATAGGCGGGTCCAAAAGCCGCATTCTAATAGTTAACTTATTTTTCGGATAACTAAAATGAATGAAAAAAATGGATGTGGCGTTCTGCTATTAAAATTGGGCCCTCCTTAATTATAGAGGTCTTGTACAGTTGCACAGCTAATTTACGGTCATACTTCCCTCCCTAATAGGAATCATGAAAGCTACAACCTAGGCTGTTTGGGCCGAGCAATTTAAATAAGCGCTTTGACTTCTTTTGAGGTCTCGAGTTCGAGCTTCTTTGCCGATAGTACAAGATGAGATAGGTGGGGTTTCAGGTTAAAAGGGGGAGACCGAAGAATATATCAGAGAAGTGTACTTGAGAAATTTGCATTTTACCATAATCTTTCCTCCAAAAGCACTCTTTCCCTGAGTTGGTCAAGTAAGTTGATGATCAATGCATGGTTAACACACCCAGAAATGCAATTCTCAGATTGATAGATTATTTTCACTTCCCTAAAGTTCAAAACTTTTACACTAACTCAAGTTCCTCTGTACATTATATACAGTATAAAGTCTAGAATTTCCATACACTTCCTGTTACCTTCCAATGCTGCTATATACACAATATGTTCACATCTGCTGCTCCTCTCTTCTCTCACCAGAATGGGCACCATCTGAAACAAGCATAATGTAGTTAGAGACCACAAGTTTATAGAGTTCAAAAACAGTGAATTTATTCTATTCAAATTGTTCGATTGTAAAACAAGTAGATGACCAAAGTGACATGTCTGCAAATTTCATTCTCGGATTGTGAATCTGCAAGCTTTTCGGTTTCCAGATATTAAATTGCTCAAAAGTCGGGAGGAGATGTAATGGCAGTAATGCACAACCCACTTTCAGGGGGATAAAGCTCCAAAATAGTCCCCGGATTATTTTTTGTTCCAGTTTAGTCCAAATTATTCATTTTGTTCCAATTTAGTATAAATACTAAAACAACAGACGTATTTCGTTTCAGTATTCAACTGTAGGCACTTTTTTAGGAGGCTTGGGGGGAAACCTTTGGACCAAACTAGAACAAAAAATTGTACAGGTACAATGGAACAAATGGAATAGTATGCGGACTATTTTCGAACTTTTTCCTTTTCGTGTGCATTGATAGGACTCATGAGTACTATCTTGACAACCAGTAATCATCAAAATATGGGAACTCTAAAAAAATAAGTGTATCTCCACTTGAATTCGTATGTACTCCCTATATGTTGTGAATTGAAGAAAGGAAAAACTGCATACCCGACGTAATTCTGGCACAAGTTCTCATGTGATCTAGCTTGAATAATTAGCTTTTGAACTTGCAGTTTAACAGACAAACCATGTTCTACTTCACGGGTATCTCCAGAAATTAAGGTGCTGTGGTCGACAGCATGTTGGACTGAGCTGGAGGGTACTGAAGAACAAGTGGAGAAATCGCGCCCAGTAAGCTTATTACTCATTCGAGCCATGACAACTACAGCACGCCCATTTAAAACCTCATTGGCATCACCGAGTTGATTAACAGCCTACAGAGAGACCGAGTTGACAAATGTAAGTATCATCCATTGAGGCATTGACTCAATCTCGTAACGCTATTGTATATGATTTGATACCTGAAGAAGTTCCCGTTCACGAGCTCCCCTTTGAGGTTGAGGAAGATGGTTTGCAGCAGATTCTTCAGCATTAACAGCTGGAGCACCATGAGTACTTGCAAACATTGACATTTGCGGAACTTCATTGAAGTTGAAAAGACGCCAGTTGATGAGAGGATCATGGACAAAAGCCTGACCACATGTAGAACCGAAAATTAGCTTTTCTTAAATGAAAATATGCAACAAAGATAGTTTCATCGTAATTTTGATCAATGGCTCTGAAAACTTCAACCGCTCTGCAATTCTAAATTATATAAGGGTTGAATGTTTCTACACCCCTGCACTGTTAAACAGTATAATTTTTAGCCTAGGATTTATTTTTGCAATGTTTCCATCCCTGAACCAGTGTACCTGGTAAAAGTGCGGTTTACCGAAGAAATCGTTTGATGACAATTATGGACCCATGAAATAACATTTTTTCAATTCATTTCACTTAACAACTAGAAATCTAAAACATAAAGAAAAATTCACAGCTTGTGTTCTAATGTTCGATTTAGATTATTTCTGTTTGGATTCCTTGAAACTTTTCAAGAGGAACTTTGGTTGATTTTTATGTATATATCGTGTATATTTTTTAAATGGAGTGATTACATTCCATTAATTAAAAAAGTTGACTATTGGCCGATTTTGTTATTGTAACTTTTGGGTTCATCAGAGAGGGAAAACCATAATTTATGAATTGTGTAGCGACTTTTTCATTAAGAACAGTCCATAACTAGCTTTTAGAGGTTATTTTCAGTTGTAAAATCCAAGTGGTGCAGAAAGATTTAACCCATTATATAATAGCATAACAAACTTATGTATACCCACAAGGAGTTCTTTGACGTTCAAAGCTAAAGATCAATTCTTGACTCAACAAATTCTAGTAATGAAGGTTTCTCGATATGAACAGTTTTGGAGTCCATACCTCCATCATGGCCATAACACTGTCCTTATTTGTTCGAAGAACTTGCATCACATTTTCACAAGTAGATCGAAAATTACCCTCGATGCCACTAACTTCCATAGCTTTCACTAGCATTCTAGTCAAGCGGAAGGGAACCTACACAGATTCGAGAATGAGATAAACAAAACAAACCCAGATTTTACAAGTAATTGATGGATAATAAGGGGTATTGCAATAAAGATACCTTCTCGGGAAATTTCTCACGATTCATTGAAGCTTCAAAACAGTCCCCAAAATCAATGTGCAAGATTTTCCCACTGCACAATGACACCATAACAAAAGATACTTCAACCTCAAGATTATTAATCCAACAACCTGCCTTTAAGAAAAACAATGATATACCTGTAACGATGCAACATCAGATTACTTGGATGTCGATCACCTAAGCCAAGAAGGTAACCAACCTGAAACGCAAGAAGTTTGTATTCAACTTGCCATCCAAGTTTTCAAAAGAAATAAAAGAATAAGTGTTTAAGTGGCCCGCATCGAAAAACGTTAAGTTTGAGACCACTTGATGTACTAGTTGAGCCTTCCGCCAAATAACTTAAGCTTTTGACTGGAGTAAAGTTTAATATGATATCAGAGCTGGTTTGGTATGCGCTAAGCAAATCTTACAATCCAGCACATTTCTAGAATGGACCTTTGAAAACTTAAAACTGTTGGGGATTATTGCTAGGTGCCAAGAGATTGTAAAACAATAATCCAGAACCACTGAACTCCTCATGAGCCAGAAATCAATGCTTAATATATACAGGCTCATACTCCAATTTTAAGGAGCTGAAAAACCTTATTATCTAGATCATCTGATATTATTTCCATACATTAGGCACTAGGAAACTTATTAGCCCAACATCAAAATTCAAAATAGTTATGAAGTGACCATAAAGTGTGATAAAAATGCTAAAGGTATATATCTAGGTATCTAACATACCAATGGGACTTTTATAGCTACAGAGAAAAGCTCATAAATATTGCAAGGTAAGAACATACCATACTCATGACAGCCAAGCTTCTAGTATAGTTTGTCCTCCTCTCCAGCCATACCTCAGAAGTGCGACTTTTTAACCAGAGGACCTGTCAGAAACCAAGGAACCTTAAGATAGCTTCCTCCACAAAAGGAAACATAAGGTACAAAGAAATATGTGCAATCAGGTTTCCAAAAGAGTATATACCCTAGAGAGGTCATTTCCCTCGGTATTTTGCAAAGCATACTCAAACACTTCGACTTTAGCTATGAGTGGCAAATGATCATAATCTGGAGCAAAAGTGAGCATATGTTTGTGCTCCTGATTTAGTACAATCTGAAAGAAGGAAATGAATAAAGTAAGACCCATATACTAAAAAAATTGGTCTCTCCACATGAGATGCACATTCTAGTGGCTAGAAGAAAGGAGCTACTGAACTCCCACTGACCTTTCTGGCATCCCTGTACTCCCGAATGAGCTGGTGTAGGGTGTCACAGTTTGGAACCCATCCTATCAACCCACTATTTGGAGATAATGGAATGACATCATATCTTTGAATTGATAGGTCCTTTTCAGCGGTTTTCCTGGAATTCTCTAGGAGAGTATTCACCAGACCAAAAAGCTGACAAAAATGAGAATTGTTTTATCATTATGCTTGACAAGGCCAAACCATTCCGAAGCAATTATTGAAATGTAATTTTTGCATAGGTAACAGAAGCAATCAGAATTTCATGCATACACCAACAAACTGTTGAAGAAGAGTACTGAAATAGAAAAAAAAAATAAAAAAGAAAAAAGAAGAGAGGATACCTGCATGACACGTTCATCTTGGCGCAGATCTTCATGTCCCTTCAACAAGAATGCATAATCTTCACCATCACTTCCATGAATTGTCAGTTTACGGGGTCGCTGTTTTGAGGTTATCACAACAAGCTGGGGTGCGAATGATGCGATAGTCACCACAGGTGATTCTGAGACATTAAGATAGGGGTAAGGCTACATATACTTACTATGCATACTTTTTGTGAACTAATAAGCTATATTTACCTGCGCGGTATGTTCCAGGAACAGCAAGCTCTAAGTTGCGGCATTCTAACAATTCAGGAGAGACAGACTAGTTCTCCAAAAACAAATAGAAGGTTAGAGAAAATTTATTGACAAGTAAGAAATAAAGTGTCGAATGTTCTTGCCTGCAGATCAAGAGTAGTGAGACTTTGGAGCTGTTTATCAATCCGTCTGAACACATGATAATAGAGATCCCATGCCTGAACGACACAATATCACCACCATTGAGCATGAGAGGATACAATGTCATCTCTTCTCATAATAACCGATGTAATTCAACTATACAGCAGGAGTCAAAAAAATTATTCTTCTGTCTTCATACCTGTGTAAGCTCAGCATCTTTTCCAGTTCGCTTGTATTTCATACAACACTCATAGGCCTCTAACAATTCACGATGATATGCCTGAACACAAAGAAAACCAAGTGATTTTAATTAGCTATAATAACATGATACATATAGCATGCAATAATAAAGTACAAGCATTCTCTTTGTACAACCTCAATAAATGCTCTTTCTTTTGTGGTGGTGTCATTTCTCATAGCCCCTTCTTCAAGCATTTCATGCAATGGCTCCAACACCTTTAGCATCCCTTCAATGTTATGTTCACCAAAATACAAACGACTTGCTTCTTCCAAGGCCTCATGCCACATCTCATGCCAAAGTATTGCAACCCTAATTAATTCTTTTGATACAAGTTGTGCCTGTACATTAATATATATGTAACTGCTTGTTAGACCAGAAATTTGGCTGAAAGAAGAAAATAAAAAAGAAGTCAATCTGAACTAAATAGTTCACCTGATCCACAAGAACACCACTATGCTGTCTAACTTTGTCAACCACTTCTTGAGCAGCAGCCTTACGTAAATTGCTTATTGATTTACATGCAACCAGAAGAGGATACATAAGAGCCTGCAAAATAATTAATTTCTCGTCAATAGGTGAAAGACGATATGAACCAAGAGGCATCTATAGTAACCAACCCCTTCCACATAAAAAACATAGTACGAAACATTTAACATATGTGGTATAGACATCACATAGTGAATACATCCAAACTGAAAGATAACATGAAACAAAATAATTGTAGTTGCACCAAGAGATTAGGCACAGATGCATAATATTAAAATATGCCATGTCCCACCAGAGAATTATTTTCTTCTGTTATGATGCTATCCATGCAATATTTTTGTTATTCACTTTTCAAGTTCACACAACATGGTCTTTTTTTAAGCATCCTCAGCTTTACAAGCATTTATCTAAATATGACATGCCACACCCTTGCCCAGTAACATGGTACTAAAAGCAATTCTTGGATTTACTGACTAAAAGAGGCTCACTTAAAACTTGTAATCTTCTTTACAAAAATAAAGGGTGCATAAAAACAAAGATAGAGAAGCTGGAGGTCAAGACTTATTATGAAGCTCTAAATGCAATAAATCAACCATTGCCCTGACAAAGAAAGTGTTATTTACATTCCATTTTTAGCTAGTAGTGCTCCATGTAGTGGATGCCCAGGAACAAACATAACTGAAGTAGATGTGACATTACAGGTGGAGTAACTATAGACCTAGATAAGTCAGCATACATTCAATTCAAATGAAAATTCGTAGCTCTTCCCTGAAAAATAATAATAATAGATAATAATAATAAAATATCCTTGATGTCTGAGTTTGAACAATCAATCATTTCCCTCTCTCAACTTAGGAAATTCATAGTTTAAGTACTCCACAAAGTCAAGGAGTCACAAACCAACCTGAGGATGATTTTGACCAATTCGCACCAAAAGTGATTGTATTAATTCTCTGACAGCATGGTTGTTTGAATGTATCCTGGCAATTATTTGGGGTAGAACAACCAGCCATGTATTTATATTAACATGAGCAAATCCTTTTTGTAGTGCCATTTGAACCTCTGTTGTAGCTCCATGGTTGAACCACAGAGTGAGAAGACGAAGTATATCCTGAAGCAGACAATTGCAAATGCAAAGGTATAAATACAAAAGTCCCCCACAGAGCAGAAATGGAAATCATAAAGTCCAGGTAAAGCAGCAGCAGTAAGAATAACAACAATAATAACCAAAAAAATATGCTTTACCTGCAAACTATCATCAACGCCTTTAGCATTTGCAGCACATGCTATTGAATGAAAATATCCAGTGACAGCTGCAACAACAAACTGGGCGGCGACAGTGGGAAAACCTCTTACAGTATAATGAGACATTACTGCAGTATTAAATAAGGCCCAAGTGTGCCAAGCTTTTCCCCATTTTGTAGCACACTGGGTGGCATTTCTGAAAGCAGCAAGGATTTCTGCAAGACAACAATATTAAGAAAAAATATACACAAAAATAGATTAAACACTTTTTGACATACTATTGAGGAATATACAGCCTACCTTGTATAGAATCATCATCAAAACCAGGAGAAAGCGCCCACTGCCAACTTCCAAGTTTAAGATATACGCGGGCAAGGAGTCGGACATTTGAACTTGAACTTGTATTGTTTATCATAGCATTTGATGAAACTGCCTGAATATTTGGTGAACTTGAAAGCTCTATAGCCAAATTCTAGACAAACCAAATTTGTGGTATGAGAATCAAAATGAAAAATAGCATTTGTAGAAAAAAAAGTGCTCACACACTGGGCCAGGACCTGTCATACCTGTAGCCATGCAAAGGCTTCTCTTCTCTTAAGATCCTCCCCAAGTGACCATTGATATTCAAGGTATGCTAGCATTACTTGAGGTGGTCCATGATACCGTACATGTCCCGGAGATGTTTCAGGATCATACTAAATACATTTCAAAAGAAAAATGAACAAAGTCAAATAACAAAAATGACAATTAACTGAAATTTCAAGTTTCAAATTATTATGCACCACTGACCTGTAAAAGTTTAATTAGCGTAGATCTAGCTTGACTAATCCGCCCACTTTTTCGGCACAGAGAAGCAAACTTCAGCCAATTCTCAATGTCTTCTGTAGGAGGTAGCACAAGTGCCCTAACAGCCAATAGCACTTGCCAGACCTGAATTTCAAAAGCATAATGAAGGTTACTAGCAAGAAGAGCATAAAATGCATCTGGAAGGTTATATAATATCTTGTCAATTACTTCAACGAAGGTTTGAAATGGAGAGGAACTTGAACAGGCAAATGTTTCCAAAATGAATTATTACTGGAGTAAAGCCAGGTGAAAATTATCAAGAATGCTGGAATAGCTAATATTTTGGGGACTTCTGCCAGGTGTTCAAAACCTTGAGTAAGCAAATTTCATAATCCAACTCCTATAGAATGATTTTCCATAATAATACCCGAGAAACTGAGTAATTCAAGAACTGTCCAACCAAAATTTTATTATCAACTGTAAAAATGCCAGAAGTAACACCAATGTTTTCCAAGCGAAAAGATGCTCAATTGTTGTTGCATATATGCCAACTTAGAATGCAATTTTCTACTACCATGACCTCCACAACACCATAATTTACACTGATTCCCTTCCTATATTGAATGAAACTTGTTCAAATTTGAAGCTTAAAAGACAGTCTAAGTTTCTACCCTGTTTCCTGATAATTTCCATTGCAATCAACCTAAACAATCTGGAACATATTAGTCTGACTATTGAGGTGACTGGAAATTTACTCATCTAAAGATACACCTTACCTTTGACAATTCCATTGACATTCTGGAAGAAAGAATAAAAAGTAGGAATCAACAAATAAGATCTGGGGATTGGATAACCGTGAAACAAATCTACCTCAACATTTCGTTTCGCTCCTTGTATGCGATCAGTCCACATATTTCGAATAAGAGCTTGTCGTGCTTCAGCTACATTGTTTCCCACTGGAAGGGTACAATAATCAATAACCTGCAGCAGAATCAATTTTATCCACATACTGTAAGATTAATTTGTCATGCTTTCAGAAAGGAACTTGTGCTGAAAATAGAGAATTGGAGTGGACCTCCTCTAGTTCTGATAGTTGCTGAACCCGAACCATATTGCTATAAGCACGTTCATAGCTCTCGAGAACCTAAACAAGTAAAAATATTTTCAAATCACATAATGTAATATGAAAGAATACTGTGAATGAAAATGATCTGTTATAGAACAGAATCCTTCCCTCTTTAGTCTAGAGCCAGCATAAAACAGGCATTGACATAAACTAAGTCTCTTTCTTTATATTTCAGCTAACACATCCAAACCACACAATCGTATTTACAGAACATGACCAAGAAGGTCTACACTGCAATATGTTTTAAGGAATTTTAATAACGTACCAAAGCAGCAAGTTCAGTTGCCAAGCATTTCCTAGCTCTCTCAACATACTCACGAGCTTCACCATACTGGGGAAGGAAAAGAATAAAAATCAAAATTATGCATAAAGAATTCATGGAGTAAAATATATATCTAAACTATAAAGCACCTTTCCCCGACGAACTAACAAAACAGCCCTGAAAAATGTCCCATTACTGCTCCCATCACCACTAGCAGCAGTATTCCCCAAGCCCCGAAGTTTGGTTTCATCACCGTCGTCTAACCGAGACACATATTCTGCCATTTGATCCCACTCTCCCATGTTCCAAGCAGCACTAGCAGCCTATGACAGCATCACAACCATATATGTGAATACTACGGAAGTGCATGGCAATTGCCAACTTTCGAAAATCCAAAAACTAACCATTGGAGCCATTTCAAGTCTAGCGGCTGGCTCAGCTGGCGTCCAGTATTCCTTGCAGAGGTTGTTAAGCTCCTCCCATCGAGCCAATGCAGCTAGGCACCGCATCCGTCCTAGAGAAGGCACAACAAATGAAGACTTTCAATATGGAAAGCAAAAGGCATTAACCTTCAAATTAACACGAAGATTTGACATGGCACAATCTACAAGTAAAATAATACACAGAGACAGGGACCATGAGACTAAGCAGGGAATTCAAAATGATTCAAATGACGTTAGTTTTTGGTGCTTGGAAAGTGGCTTCATAGTACTACCGCATATTGCAGCAAGATCACCTGACAGATGTGGCAACCAATTATCCCAATCACAGAAACCACATGAAACATTACATACATACTGTAATACACCAATGAAGTCATAGGTACAACTTCTGTGATTGAATTGAAGTACTTTGATGAGTGACTTGATCTGGAGTATGGCTACTACTATCTTATATTCTTTATTGGAAATTATCTTAACTTAAGTTGGATGAGACTCAACTATTGGCGGAATGCCCATAGCAAAACGACTGATTAAGTTCCTTGAAGGTATATTGCTAGTGGAATATACTATGTTTGATGGTAAATAATTACTTGCACCGATTAGAAAATCTTAGATGACATCTATGTTGAGCTAAAACATTCATTCCATCATCATTCAGAATGAGTTCAACGTTAGATGTTTTAAATAACAATTATAAAAAAAGCATACTTGCTATGAAAGCACAGCAATTAAAAGATTGTAAAACAAATAAATATTAAAAACAATAATCAGGTTGTTAAGTTTGATAATGGGCTATACATAATGGCTTCCACTACTAAAAGGTCAAACTGGTTCGTAAGGTTTCACTTGCACCACTGTATGTAACCACTTGATCTTATATTTTACCAATGTGGACTTTAGTCACCACTTCAACACAGGAAATTTCTTGAACAAGTGCTTGAGTCCACTACATGAATCCTTTAGCAAAAGATTATAGATGATATAAATATAAACCATGGAAATAGTAAGGAACCTAATGTAGCTTCCAAAACAACATGTGGACTCGATGCTTGTGAGGCCTTGATGGTATATGCCTTAAGAGCATCATCCCATCGCTGCAATTTCTCATACCTAATTCATAAAACAAAGAAATCAGAATAAATGAATTCCTTCTTCTTGTTTAAATAAGGCTTATAAACTGAAATCCAAGATCGATAGGTTGATTATATGGCCCATGAACAAAATGCTGGATCATGAGCATGGAAGCAAGATTACCATGATTCCTTGAGTTGAACGTCCAGATTTTGCTGGGCATAGGTCAAAATTCCTACAGCAGCCTGAAAAATACAATAATTGTCAGTGAAATGATACTGATGCCCGATATGTCCGTCTAAGAATTGATAAAGATCGCACTGCAACAGTTAACTCAGTTAAAACAGCAGACCTCATGCTGGTGCAATTGGTTATTGATATGTATAAGAGCTTCAACTACAGCAACAGGGTTAGCGTCCATCTTCTTGGAGCGAGCCCCTTCAAACTCCATTTCTTTATAATGCAGAGCCTTTGCAAATGCTCGACACTGACAGGAGGAATAAATATGTCAAATCTATACAACTTAAAAGAATAATGCCCTACGGGAGACGTAATAGATACATTGCAAACTGCAGTCATTTTATAATTACTATCAGGAAAAGTTAAAGTGCACCTTTTCTGCAAGTGCACCAAGCAGACGGATGTCTATAGGAAGTGGTTTTTCATCATGCTCCATAAACTCAGCCTGCAACTCGCATGTGAATTATATGTCAAATTAAAGTAAATAATGTAGAATTAGTAACCGTGACCAGTAACTATTCTCATTCCCTTCAAAGAAAAGAGGAATGAGAATCCCCTAAGGGATTATATAACCCTGAGCCCTGGAATGAAATTGGCCAGAGGTGATCGTATGTGCTGAACTGTTAACCAAAAACTAACAGTTGAGCTACACTGAAATATATCTAATTCTTTAAAGAATAATATCACAACTGAAGCGGAAAGGTGAGGGATCAATACAAAATTTGAAGAGTGAATGTAATTAGCATTATGTCTCTACAGAAGCAAGCACGTCAGAGAATATCACATCTTTTAAAAAAAAAATCTTTCTTTAGTGTATAATCTAGCTCTTGGGATCGTTGCATATGAACAAGACCTACCAAATTAAGTAGGGTAGCTAGAATTTCAGGAGGAATATTGGGAGATGAAAATGCCATCTCTAAACTTCGAACCAACTGTTTCTGACTAGCGTCATTCAGTTGTGCCCAACAGCTCACGAAGCCAGCAGCAAACAGCTCCCGTCCAACAAAAGGCTGCAAAATTGCACAATTAGAACCAAAACTCACGAGGAAAAAGTCTGAACGAAACTGTTAGCCATACCTGCAATTGGGCAAGCCTTGCACAGGTTCGTAAGGCTGGAGAAGGTGATTCCTTCAGAAGCTCAATGCTAAAATGCCTCATCCATTCTGCCCAATCTTCCTTAGTACTGCGCTGAGAAGCCTCCCCGGCAGTGCGTAACCGGCCATCATTGACCTATATGAGACTCATATGTCCAAACATCAAATAGAGCAACAAAGAATAACAGATGATGGGAATCGTAATGCAGAAGTAAATACAATATCGTAGTACATAGGCAAATAATACATATATATATATATATATATATAGACATATACTTATCAGTGACCCAAACAAGGGAAGAATTCTATCAATAGATTGAAAGAACATGTTTACACAGAACCTACAGCAATATTATTTCAGTTCAGCAGTCAAAGTTACAGGATATACTATTAAGTATATATGGAATGATCAGTAGATGTGTGATATGCAGTAATTTAGATCTAATAGATTGAGGAGCTGTAGTTTGGGCTGTAAATAATTGCTGGTAACCAATATCATTAAACTTCAAAAATAGGTAAACACCTATAGGTTGCAGGGTCATTTCCAAATAGGTATGTGAAGTTCAACTTGGCTCAACTTGGCACTGCCCCCAATCCATGAGGGACATGTGCCCCAATACTACCACCTCTCATCTCACCTCTCCTCATAGCGACCCCTATGTTTGTGTAGCCAATGGTCTTGCTTTGGTTGATCAAGGGTTTTTAATGTTGCCTCTATTCAGGTGTCCAACATACTCCTATTCTTATAACCTTTTTAGCTTCCACTAACAGTGTGCTTAAGAAAATATTTTTGAATAATATATATGTAACTACTGTATGGAATACCATGGCTAGAGGGATATGTCATAGCAGTCTCAGTAACAAAACTCTTTTTTGCCTTACCTAAAAGCCTGAATCAACCACCTTGGTTTCTCTAAGCAAGTCAACATTAGCACATTGACAAAGAAATACACAGCATGCATGCACAAAAGAGAGATACCTGATGGCCTCTAAGGTGCCTTTGTACATCAAACCCATCTTCATAAGGGTCATTTTCAACATCGTTTAGTGGGTCACTGATAACCTCCACTGGAACCCTTCGACTCAACCTCTGGGCAGCTGTGCTTCCCAAAATCAACGGTTCACGTCTCTTCAAGCGCCCTTGAATTTCTTCAAACTCCTTATGCTGAAAATAAAAATATTTTTTTCAAGTCCAAATCTCAAAAAGCAAAAGAAGTTTGTAAATCGAGAGAATGAAAATCCAACAATCAGGTTAAAGAATGGACCCTCAAGCGATGTTTCAACAGAAGTTTGTGTATTGATGGGATAAAAATGGTGAAGTCCTCCCCAAGGGCATGAGCTAAACAACAAAGAGCATCAACAGCATCTTTTCGGAGCTCATCGTTCTTCCTGCAAATCAAAAGGTAACAGTTGACTAATCATAGCTGCACTACTGCTAGCCAAGCGCATGATGTAAGTAATTAACATCTAGAAACATTACAGCAGCCACAGCTACATCTTTTTAAGCACTTCAAGATATATAACACAGTTAGATAAAAACATAATTAAACATAAAGCAAGAATGCGGTTTAATCTATAATCTGAAATCAAGGTAAGAGAAACTAACCCATCCAACACCAGTTTCAAATGATGCACAAGAGAAGATATGTGACCCGTAACCTGATGCAAAATCAGTAAATAAGAAAACATACCTACAAAATAATCTGTACAAGCCTTTTATTCCCTTTATCTAGAACAAGTGATAGATTCATAATTATAGACCCAAAAATAAACAAAACACATAAATGAAATTCAACTTTGAAGCTTCTTGGTTAAAAAACAACACACCTGCACACGAGGGATCAACCTTGTTAAAGTTTTAATGGCAGCACGTCTTATATCCACTGAAGCATCCACTTTAAACAATCGAATGAGTGCGGGAAGAAGTAGATGCATATGTTCATCCAATGTACCTATGTAGTGCAACAGCAATAGAAATTTGCTTACAGTTTATGTTTCAATAAATTGACAGGTAGATTTCATAGCAACAGAGTAATAGAGAAGCAATTTGTCAACTCTTGTATGTCCAGTATAAAGGGTTCTATATTGATCAAATACAAGAAAAAATACAATTTCCTTTTTCTTTCTTTACAACCCATATATGAAATATCATCACACAAAATATTACAAAACATGAAGAATACTTACCACCAAAAACTTCAAGGGTGTGTAGGATATCGAGAACATGGCTGTAGTCATTACACCGTTCTGCATCACTCAAAACTTGAATACAACACGGAAGAATATCAGGAAGATATGTTCTGAATTCATCATTCAGAGCCAAGCAAAGTTGCTCAACTAGATGCAAAACCTGAGAAAGTAAAACAAAAAGTGAGAAGTAACACAATGGAGAGAGAGAGAGAGAGAGAGAGAGAGAGGGAGAGAGAGAGAGAGAGAGAGAGAATTGCATCATATACAACTCCCAAAACCAGCCAACATAATGGCATGCGGATAAGTCTACAACGATAACAGAAAATACTTACTGGAAAGCCGAGAGCAGGACGATTAGTAGCTGGCAAACTGAAAGATGACCATAGCTCAGAAATTAAAGAGAGCAACTCTGGCAGATATTTACGAATATGCTGCACAGAAAAACCAAACTCCATAAGATATTGGTATGAAACCCTAAGAACCATTACTCCTCTAAACAATCTCACGGCAATGTACCTGGCGCACAATAGACACCAATGTTCCGAGCTTCCAAGTTATAAAATCCTTCAAGTAATCATCACATGTACGAACAGTGTGGAAGAGATCAGGCAAAACCTACAGGAAAGAAAGGGTAAGAAACAAACGTAGTTTATTAGTATATATCAATGTTCATTATATTGTTCTTATTTTTATGAAGCAACTAGATATGGTTATAGATTTTCCATTATATTGTTCTTATTTCCATGAAGCAACTAGATATGGTTATAGATTTTCTCTCCCTTCTTTTCATTCTGTCTAGCTATTCAAACCAGAAAAAGACAAGATGAGACAACATAAATCTATATCAGCATCAATTTCAGAAAGAAATAGGATGAATTTTACAAGGAAAATAATTATATCAATATCAACATACAGCATCAGTGCTCTGTGAATCTGTGATTACTTGTTGTAATTTAAACAGTAAGATAAGGTAATAAAAGGAACTAAGATTCAATAAACACAATCTAAAAATAAAGGCTAATTACAAATGAAAAGGTCAAGATACTAACCTTTGGCAAATATGGGACACAACCAAGACCCATTGACTAACCTCGCAAACAAGTACCAAAAATCATATTAGATCTTAAACATTCAGTGATCACAAAAGTGCATCAGGGAGAGAACGCAACATCCCCTAATATTCAGCGTACCTTGAAGACAAACATGAGAGATCCAACCACCTTTTGGTGGTAACTGGCAAGTGAAGGATCCCTTAGAATCCGCATAAGAGAATTGACAGCAACCTGAAGTAACAATAAAACATCATAAGATACAAAAATTATAAGAGCGCTCCAAGTACTATTGATGCAATCTTTATATCACATTAACATATTACCGTTGAATAATAGTCCTCTGATGTTGCAAAGGATGGCCAGAGGTCCATAGGTAGTTCATCAACAGATTGAATGTGTTGACCTGAATCATTGGCTGGACGGGTAACTTCTCCATGTGGCCCAGGTAAACTTTGCTGATTTCTTTTATGTGCATGGGGATCCAGGGCACCCATGATCCCAAGAACCTAGAGTAACCCCAACAATAATTTTAACATGAAAATATCCTAAGGACATAACTGAGTGATGCAGTTCATAATAGCTACCTTTAGTACTTCGCGTCTAGTAGACCATGCTAATTCACCATTCAGCAATTTCAAGAGCAAGCCAAGCAACTGTGGATACTCGTTATATGGGGTTATAACATATCTGTAATCATTATATAGAAAGTCTCCTTAGAATATATGCAGGACAATATGCACATTTGAGAAGGTCTGTGATTTTATATATAAAACGTTTAGCCTAGTTCCCAACTCTCAGTCGTATCCATGTGCAATGATTTAGCATGTGAATATTCTCTTCCTGAGTAGTTCAGACCTAAAATGAACTAAATCCCAAATAGAACTCAAAGAACATGGTATCCAAGTCAAAATCAACTCACAGCAAAACTAAAGTCAAACAAACATCAACTATACACCCAATAACAACCACAAATGATATAGATATAGCCTATAAGAAACATGTGACCTACCCTGTGCTCTGTACAACTTGACCAAGAGTTGCAACAGCAACTTCACGTTTTGTGACTGCCGCTCCATCCAATAATGCTTCAACAATTAAAGGCATAAGCTCAGGTATATATTGTCGCATTGCAAAACCACCCTAAACAAAATCCACAAATCAATTGTAACTAAGAAGAAATTGGGCCAGGATAATATTCAGAAAGCATTGCAAGAATGCACAAGGCACCATGTGATGTGGTACACTGTATGAGATAAGGAAAGCATGCCTAGTAAGCATATGAACCAATTGTGCAGTTCATTTTTTTATCACAACTTTATCAAGATATAAAATGACACTAAGGACCAGAACCATTAGCCAGCAGTGAAAAAACAGTGAGGGTGTCAATAAAGAACCTACAAGGAAACCAATAATTTCACCTGGCTTCTATGACAATCACCCCATGAAATGATAACCAATAATTTCATTGCAAGAATCATTTCTTTACACTCAACTATGAACTGCTACTATACTATTTCTAACAAAAGCATTCAATGCAACACTCCCATACTTTCTTTCAACGGTACATCAGCATATGCAAACAAACTATCCCCTTACCAAAAGAAAAGCCCACCCCAAAAATAAAGTATAATTAAAGTTGGAAAAAAAAGCAATCAAAGCATGATCTTTAAAATGTATAAGTGGAACTTCACCCACCACTCTAGCAAGATCCCCAACAGTTACAAGAACTCCACTAATAATGCCATTATTAGCATTGACCCCAGTACCTTCCATAAGCCTTGCAACCAGAGCCTGAAAAATGGAGATGTAACTATTGAGCAAGGAAAAAAAACAGAGCTAAAAGAACTGGTGTAAACAACTCCTGACTTAGTAACCTTATGCACTGGTACAATGTATGGAAGGATTAAACGTTCACAGTTGCGTATGAGGCAACCCAATAACTTTGAACTTTCTTCCCGGCATTTGCTATCTGCACTGCTGACATAGCAAGGGAAATCAATATATGAGGTGTAACAGCTTGACACAGAATCATTCACTTGCATAGCCCAGAAGTATAAATTTACTCTAGCTATCAGATATTAGAACCACGTGTCACCTCTGCTCTAGATAAGTCAGCAACTGTATGAGATGACGACGAAGCGCCGGAAGAACATACGCCGGGTTCTTTTCTGATAATCTCCCAGCCAAGGAGATTGCATACTCTCTAACATCAAAATCCTGAGACAACAGTGACATTTTAACATTCATAAAATGCGACACATGGAAGCTCTGAGATTGGAGCAAAAACTCAAATGAACATACCAGCACACAATAATTCATGAACTAAAGGGAGCAATTGGACAGAAGTTATACAAAGCAAGAATAAAATCAAGAAAATTAAATGCAAGTGTCCAGGCAAAAAACCTATGAACTGGCTTACACTGAATCATGGTAACTGAACCAACCCAAATGACATAACACAAGAAAGAAATTGAAATTAATCTTCAAAACAGAAGGCATATATAACATCAGGATGGATGTATTATGTTGAAGGTCTTTCAATCCTACCATGGAGTTTATTTTGCCCAAGCCCACAGAACAGAACAAATGGGTTTAATTCATAGAAATGTGCGGTAATAATTTACTACTTAACTTAAATATCACAAATCTATAGCAAGATATTTGCCAAAATGAAACTTCCATTTTCTTTCTTCCTTCAACTTTTACTTTTCGGCACAACCAACGTTCCTGTTTTGGGTGCAAAAGGCAACTAAGAATACAACATATTGTAAATTTTTCACCATAGATGCATTAGTAGTTCTTGGCATAATACTCTCACTCAACAGAACTTCAAATACTTTTTTTTGAATAAACCTTCTCCAATAAGTTTATTTCAATGAAATAAATAGGGCTAACATATGAGTTGAATGAGCAGAATTATTTGATGCATTTTAATTATATATAATGATAACTTATACGAAATAAACTTTACCAAATGATAAAAGCGTGTTAAATATTAAAATAATATATTACATCTCTTTACAGAATAAATCAAATATCAAAATCATCGCATGCTCAAAACATATCTCCCACTCAGCATACCTCGTCATTTAAAGCAGCAAATACAGCACTGAGACTATCAGCCTGCGCTAGAAAATCATCAAAGCCTCTATTCCAATGAAGAGATGAAAAGATAGAATGGCGGACAATAACATCAGCGTCTGCAACAGCAGCAATGAGAAGCTTTTCCACAAGCTGCAGAAAGCCTAATATTAATAAACAGTGATAATCCACCTTGCACTTGGCAAAATAACAATGCTGCATTTTTGTACTAGCTACTAAATATGTAAAATCTTCAAACAGAAAAGATGATAGATAATCTACTGGTGAAATAAAAGCTATCTATATCTATATCTATCTATATATATATATATATAGAGAGAGAGAGAGAGAGAGAGAGAGAAGTTTAAAGTTTTTATGGTATTCAAAACTAAACAGTCCCTTTTAAGTTTAATATGAGGTAACTTTTCACATTTTTCGTCAAACGGGTAAACATATCAATTCCAATTCTTTTTCTTTTAATAATTTAACAGTAAATCATTTAAATGGCTAAACTTACTCTCTATTTTAGTTGTCTAGACATTTTAGATTTTAATTATAATTTCTATTAATATATTTATTTCTATTAGATAACTTTTTAAATTTGCGAGTTCTGAAGTTTCAAATTTATTTCTTCATGTCAATATGCAGCCCATTAAATACCAACAACTGACTTCATGTTTTTTATTTCCAAAATGAAACTCACCTATAATTATTTTTTTCAATTATAATTTCTTAACACACAGCATCATAATCATGACATAGTTACTCAGATGCTTTTGTGTAAACCACACCATAATCACATGAACCAAAACTAACAAACAGCGTCAAGCTACTAAAAAATGCCAAGGTACTAGATTTAAGATTAAGCCAAAACAGTACAGAAAATCTAAAACTACTCTACCCAACTTGATAAAAAAAAATGTTTGTTCAGTCTTTCAGGTAAGTTACGGGCATATACCTAATACACACACAAAATACTGAAAATACAGCATGTTGCATATCAAAGACAAAGATGTAAATCGAAGGAAAGAAAAATAAAATAGATTAAAGTACAAGCATTAAGAAGGAAAGTCTAAGAGCCAAACCTCCTCAATAAGACGCCTCCGCCTTGCACCAGTTCGATTTGACCTACTAGTGCCAAACTGTGTAGATCCATTGCCAGCAAAAGAATTCGCAACTAATTTACAGCAACAGAGGGCAGCATCTTTTCGCGTAGTTGCATCCTCATCATCCAAGTATACAACAACTGATTCTCTTGCAAACTCCAGAAGCTCATGGCCCTAAAAGACTCAATAACTTTAGACTTTAGAGTACTACAAGCACAACCAGGCTTTGGCTACGTTTGTCTAAAGAAAACTTCTGCCAGAAATTAGTATCCACAAAAGTTTTTTTTTCTTTCAAAAATGTCTTATATTCAACATTGGGTTGCCATTAAAAAATTTAGATGGGGAAAATCCTCTATGTTGTTTACGGAATTTGGTTTTTTTTGGACTCAACATATCAATTCTATCCTTTTTCGACTTCTTATGCAACCATGAGTAAAAAAATTGGGTATTATAAAGAAGTCTTCCTATATCAGCAACAAGTTGTCGTGAGCAAGAGTCTGCAGAGCAATGTTGCAAACCTTGAAATTGAAGTGAGCAAGAGTCTGCAGAGCAAGTTGCACAAGGGCTGAACCACTAAGGTCGGAAACTTGCTGAGGGGCAGGCACTGTATTTACTCTCACTGGAGCAACAGCTGCCCTTCCTAGGGGGTAATGGGATCTTGAAAGAACCATTGAAATGCAATCAAGCAGCCGATCTTGAATGGTAGGCAGCAATGACGGAATACTGAAAAAAAATATCAATTATTTTTAAAAATAAATGTCAATAAGAATCAAGCAACACTTGAAGAAGTTGAAATATTTTGTGAATTAGGAAAGTACCTGACAGTTATTTGACCAAGGGCTTCTACAAGCGTGGCAGAAAGACCAGCAGAGAACATAACATCTAAAAGACCAGAGACATAAGGTTCCATATCCTTTCCCATGGCTTTGGCAATGTTGCCAACGCAAGCCAAAGCCTCAAGTGAGGGTCTACCTCTACGGGGAGCAATCTACAAAATATGTTTACGGTTAACTATTCGTGTTCCTGTTATCTATCTCATCAAAATGGCAGGGAAGGAAACTGCAGAGAGAAAGCAAGAGCATTTAAAAAAAATAATTGCAAAATATTTATGTCCCGTAAAATTTAGTTGACATACTGCATCGCGTAGATGAGTTGTAATTGTCGGCAAATAGTGGACAAGTTCCCCGTCCAGAGCACCAGCCATCTCCCCAAGGGCTATGAACCCACTGGCACGTTCGGCTGGTATTCGCAGAACAGCAAGTATATGATTCATACATATCTGGAAGAAGTTGCAATTTAATATACACATAATCAGCATCACTAGCTGCAAACATAATATCAGTTAGAACATTATCCAAGTGCGGTGAAGCAAGGATAACAAACCGTTAGATAGTTTGTAACAAATCGATCCCTCAGGAAATGAGCTATTCGGGGTAGCAACGAAGTGATGCTAAGGCGAACAAGCCGATCCCTGTGCTCAAGGTATCTGAGGACAATATCTGCAACTTCTCTGTATCTTGACATCATGAACTCACCTGTATTTCTGTGTAGTTGAAGAGTATAGTTTAATATTTAGATCACATGCAATGGCAGGATACACTGATATTTATGTCGAAGCACAGCATGAGTAAGGTCTTCACTATTTGTATGCCCCTCATGAGTATCTAACCAACCACTAAAGTCTCAAGGTCATACCTGTTAATATCCCCACTATATGACACTTACATAGAAACTTAAGAAGAAGCAGCATATTGACAAAGGTCCTATATGGATTCAAAGCAAAAGGAATTATATTGTTACACAGTGGGAATGCACCAGATCATTTACAACTAATATGTGAATTTTTCCTCAAACTGGGGTCTTCTTTTTCATGTAACTAAGCTATCCAAAACCATAATAGGAGTCTCATAGCAATGATTGATCTTGAAACTTTCCAATCAATTTAATTGTTTTGAATTGTTGTTGCATCATTCAGCAAATTTTCCAGAGTGCAATGCCAGGCAAAGCTTGAAACAAGCAACCTGCGAAATTTGTTTTCGATTTCATCACCTATTATGGATATATCTATATCTATCATTTTATGGATTCAGTCCTTCGTTCATGATAGTTATTCTCATTATCTTTATTAATTCCTTCAAGTCTGAATATATCAGTGGAAAATATGCTAAACAAAAAATAAGAATAGAACATAAAAATTCTGGATACAGAAATTCATAACGGCGGCACAGAGCACCAAACTTCCCAAATGTAAATTTGACCATCTTTACAAACCTCAAAAGCTCTCCAACTGCAAGTAATGAACCATGTATGCTGTGGATAGGTGCATTTTTACCCAATCCATCTTGCGTAGCCTCAAACATCCGATAGTACCTGTCAAGAACAAGCAAAGACCATAAATTGCAATATATACGAACAAACCACCGCACACACCAAGAGGAGGAGGTACAACCAAAAGAATGGGAACTAATAGCCAATACAAAACTTCTATTATTTGATATACTCTAGAAATTAGAATTCCTCAGGGCAGATAATATCTTATCATCATTACTGCTGAAATTCGAAGTATATGAACTAACCACTGCACACGCCAACGTGTCTCACGCTTTTCAATCACACGAAGGCAAGCACGTAATGCCTCCACAGCCCGCTCCCGAACAGCTAATGTGGGATCCCTCAATGCAACCCATATAGCATCGACAAATTCAGGTACATGAACATTGAATACAGTAGATGCATTTTCAGCCATTTCCTGTGGTCACAAAAGTGTGAGCAAAATTCATTTCAAATAACATAATAAAATAAAAATATTTTCCACGAGGATCACTGCAAAACAAACTAAAATTTCCAGAAGGACAAGGGAAAGAATCCTCTATAGAAACTTGACAACACATCACCATGAAATATCAACGAATTTCAAGCATAAAAATGTCCATCAAAACTCATGCCTTTAAAAAATAGACACTTCTATCTAATCTCCAAATTCAATGCAAGAACACAAATTACTAGACACCCAAAAAAAAAATTATCAGACTTACCTTCAAGATTAAGACAGCAGCAAACCGGCGATACTCAACTCTCTCCCCGCGAAGCCAATCCAATGCAATTCTCACCTTAGAAAACAATACGAGTCAGGTACTGTCCCTGATAATCATAATACCACAGAGAAAAGTTGCAACCAACCTGGTACTCTACTTCATCAGCAGTCATTGCTCCACCAGCTCTGGCCAGATGGCCAAGGACTCGACTAGCAACGACCAAAATTTCAGGATCACGCTTTACATCAAATACTGTCCTCATGTAATTAGAAAATTTTGAAACCTTGGTGGCATTTTCGCCAAGTGCCACATCAATCAACTCGTCAATCGCTCTTAAAGCTCCCAAATTATCAGCAACATCATTACTTTCCAAGAGAGTGGATATTCGATCATACAATTGATCCATGTAACGTGAAAAGGACTCCCCACTCAGATCGCGAGCTTCTTCCTCCAGGTGTTTCTTTAAAGCTAATGAAGGCCCCTCCTGCTAGACATATAAAATTCATTATATCAAACTAAGAAATTCACTGAAGCACTAAGCAAGAAGAAGACAACAATAAGCAGGAGCCAAAAGCTAATATATAGATACTCAACATAAATTACTGAACGATAAAAGATTAAGTGTTGCAGTCTAACAATATTTAATGTTAAGAGACTTCTTTTCTACTCCCTGTGCCCCAAAATGAGTGTCCACATTCCTATTCTTGTAAGGCTAAGGATGAGTTAGTTAGAGTTAGGTTTTCCCCCTATACCCTCATGTGCTCTTGTTGTATCAACTATGAAACTCAAGGGATTCTAAGTAACTTGTCTTAGGTCAGGGATTTTGATGGTAATTCACGCAAAAATGAGTAGCAAAATAAAAAGGGGACTCTCATTCTGGGATAAAAGTTTTAGAGGCCTAAAATTAAAAATGGAGCTGCCCAACTAGTTTTCTACATTATAATCTTCATAGGAGCCTACAAAGACTCTGATTCTGAGGTACCAATAAGAAAAACAGCCAAAGATAAAGCTGCCTCCACTACATTAAGTCTAATACAGCTATGCTGCTTTTTACAAGGTAACCCCAACTACTGAATTCAATACAGTTCCATTCACCAATCCACTCCCATGAACTGAAGAGATACAGATACGTCATACATGAACACAATCCATAAATTCCCATCACCTTCACCCCAAGTACCAAACAAGTTAAGAAGAAGAAAAAAAAGTGTAAAGTCGCTGAATTGAAATATTAGCATCACTTCGTGTAATAATAGCATAAAGGTCAAAACTTTGCATCCACATTCCCATACCCACAAACACAATCAACACTCAAAACCTCTAAAGCTTCCCTAGCTTAGCCGGAAACTCCAGCATCAGACAAAAAAAAAACAACAAATCACCCGAGAGCTCCAATTTCTTTCAATTTTCTCATCGACCAAGCAAAACTGATGCACCGACCTTGGGGTTGCCACGGCTGCATAGGTCGGCGAGGATGCGGTTGAGTGCGTCGAAATTGCCGCCGCCGGGGGCGGAGGAGGCGGGGCCGAGGAAGCGGTGGGAGGGCGCAGCTGCTGCCATTTCCCCAAACCTGCTAAAACCCTAATGTGCTTCGATCACAGTGTGTCTCAAGGTTGGATCTTTACAGACATTGAAGCGTAGGTGTTCGATGAATTGCTCCAGAGAAAAAGCCCAGAGCTTTTGGGAATGAATAGTGTCCTGTGTGTGTCCGACTCGCGCAGCTATGCTACGTTTTTTTTTTTTTAAGGAGCTTTGGGATTTTTTGGTAATTTCCAAGCTGCTTTTTTTTGTAGTTTAAGGAAAGTTTGTGAAAGTCAAATGGAGTAATGGTCACTGAAAAAATATAGTTTTAATTTTAAATATAAATATCTACAAATAATATTTTGTGTATGTATGTCGTAAATGTATTTCGTGCGTGTGCAATAAATATGTTTTTCGCATATAGTCACCAATGATATTTGTATATATTTATTTAAGACTTATCATTTTTTGTAGGGACAAATAAGTATATCAATTAGAAATGAATGTCAAATTTAAAATGTAATTCATGTATAATTATTAAGCTGAAAAAGTACGTGTAACTTGTAGCAAATACACATGAAACAAATATTTATTAACTTTTGTTATTTGGGGGTAAATTTTTGGATGTTTCTTCGATTCTATTTTAGGAAAATTAGTCAAAGTCAATAAATTTGTACCGTTATACTCACTTAAACAATTAGATTGTATTGGATTGGGTTTCCATGGGGAAAAAGTATAGTCGGGTAGGGCAAACCGCATATCCTACACTCCAAACCCAAAAACCACACACGCGTAGCTCAAGTTAAGTATTTCCAATCTTAAACCCAAATTATCAGCTCTGATCAACAAATTGACCACCAAATCACCAACACAAAGTGCAACAACAAATTGACCCTTATCAGACACCAAATTAGCATAGTGATGCTGCATTTTTCAGCATCTTTTACACCTGCAAAGGTTCCAGGTATCGATATCATTATGTTGTATCTGTGACATTATAGCATCGATCAAACATTAGTAAACCTAATTTCCAAGAAGTGAAAACTAAATGCGAGTTTATTAGTTTCAATACATTACAAAAATCGTTAGTCAACTGGAAAATTAAATTTTTACCAGTGACATTATAGCATCTATCAAACCAGAAATCATAGAAATACACCTAATTGAATTGGACAACTATCTGATCATATTGGGAACTAATGAATTGTAGTGCTCACCGAGACCATATGCATGTTTATGGTACGAGAGCATAATGCTCTGATTCGGTGAGCCATTTGCACCATCAGATTTGTATTCTTTCCCCATCTCAACATCGGGAAATGATCCCGAAAATATCATGATGTGTTTCTTGAGGCAATGAGTTAAAGCACCGAGCTCTAGCTGTCCTCCCCATGCTGCAGTTGACTCCACTTCTTTGCAGTAGTTTTCAAATCTATCAGCCGGTGAATGATCAGAATCTCCTTCAATCATGTTTTCCGAGAGAAAAAATGGAAGGAAATCAGATGCATGTTTCCTCATGTATGCAGCGACCATTTCTCGAAGCTCTAGGTAAGTGTATGGAGAAGAGCCTCCTGAGAGAACAGCTAGCTGATCTTCAACAGCTCGATAGAGGCAGTGCCCGTCAGGCTTTATCTCATTAATAGTTAAACCAAGTGGTTCAAGCTTGCTTCCCAGCTTCTCGTTTTCGACCATTCTATCACTCACAACGTTGTTTTGCTCTTCTTGTATTCTTTGCTCCCGAGCCGCTTCCTGCTGAGCTCTTTTCTCGCGCCTCTTGACACTCTTGCTGGGTTTTGAATACTCAGGCTGAGCTGTAACGGACACCCCGGCTATAGCCTTCACCAATGTGTCGAGATTTCCCTTCTCTTTTCCATTGCTACTGCTATAGCCGACTGAACCGAGTTCTTTGGCATGCTTTTCTTTAAGCTGAGCAGAGAGTTGAGTAATCTCTTCTTCCACTTGCTTCTTCTTAGCTTTCTGTTCGGCCTTGCTGCCTTTAGCAGCCGCCTTCTTCAGTGCAATTTCTTTGTTCTGCAGCTGAGATATCTCTTTTCTGCAATCACACCGTAGTTAGTAGAATAACATAAATAGTCCAAGGGACTCAGAGAATTCCAACGGCTTCAAGGCCTAAACATCACTACTAAACAATTGTTTTCGAAAGAACCATCGTTCTTATATCCAACTAACAAATACTACACCGTTTCAAATAAGTATAGTTTCAGAAAGCATAAATAGTTTCAAAATAGACGTCAAGATGAAAATGCACACGACATTCCAACTATGCCAATTTTATATTCCCAATTACAAGATTAATTAATAGTACTATTAATATAATTCAAACGGTATATAAGTAGTCATTAATGAGTACACAAACAGTTGCACAAGGTTAATTAGGTAATTTTACATAACTTGCTCATCTGTGTAAAAACAACAAAACAACACTTATTATGTAACGGATGTAGTACTATGTAATGCATAGGAGGGCGAATAAAACCAAATTTAATTTCATATATAACGTTCACTGGCGAGGTGACCAACTCATCATGTATACAAACTAAACTAATATGTTTCGTTACTCTAAGCATAACAATAAATGCACGGGGGAAACCGGCTTATCAGCATTTAAAGACAAATGAGTGCACACGAGAAACATTCCTCTTTTGATGAATAAATGGAAATATTATATTGTCAGGTTATGGCAATGTCATTACTAATTACTATGTATGGTCTCAACCAGAAAGGATCCATATAAACCAATTATCCCAACATTCCTTGTATTAACTCCATCGTATAACACATGTACAACATACATCTTTTTAGTTTTTACCGAGAATGATCCGCAATAAATGGATATCCACAGGACGGTTTTGATGTAATAAAATCTATTCCTATTTTTCTTAGAGTTTACCATCACAGCATTGGTCAGCAAATCGGACAACTAAACCAAAATTGCCTATTATCTCGGGTTTATTAACCCCAACTCCTCTTACGAAAGGCTGTATATAAAGCAGCATGTCTCGTTTTAGTACAAAATATGATTAGTAAATGTGATACCACTAAACAGTGTCTAATTTATCGTAAACTTAGGTTCGTGATTCAACCAAATCATCAATACAAAAAAAAATTACTTGTAATTATGAACACATTACCTATGCCTAGAAAGCATATCATCAAGTGTCTCAGCATTTTCTGGAGCCTCTCCAGTATGATTTTCTTTTATTTCTTCATTGCTCTCCATCTAGGAGACCCTGAAATCAGCACAAAATTATTTCTAACAAAATTATGCTAATTCAAAGTCAAAATTTGCGAATAATTCAGACAGAAAACAAGCAAACGAAATTACTTTGAAATCTTATAATTCAATCAAACAAAATTGCTCTGAAATCTTACAATTTTATTCAAACAAAAGTGACAGTAAGCGACCTAAAGGTGTGAACTTTACTAACAAAACAGAATCTGGTTTCTAGAATCTTACCTCTTAAAGGAGCAGCAGAGAATTGGGCGAGAACTTGGAGTGTGGGTGGCTAGGGTTTATTGTTTGGTCTGAAACTCAATGGAGAGGCTACGAATTGAATGTTTTTGTTTACCGTTCGTGGAACCAGGAAGATGCAGAGTAGTGGGCTACTATGTTGGGCCGGGCTGAGATGGGCCTAGAGGAGTGAAGCTATAATTGTTTTTATAATTTTGGATGGGCCAAAGGTGGCCCATCACAGAATTCGTATTCATATAGGGCTTCTATAATTTAGATTTAAACTCGAAGGCAACTGAAACATGACTCGCTTTTAATTGGGATTGGATCTTCTAAATAGATCCGGATGATTTTGTGATGGCTCGGAATTACATTGGGGTAATTGCGTATCAGATTACACAAATTCGTACAATTTATAAGTAAAATCAAATGAAACATGTGTTTTTGTCTTGAATTCAAGTTAGACATGTTCAACATGACAGATAGAGCTCGCCACTGGTGGAGGCCGTTGTCCATCTACAATCCATCTTCAATGACCGACATATCCGACGACATACAACACCCACAACTCATCTTCGGTAAACATCTCCTTTTCGAACCAAATATGCAACCTTGCTTAAACCCATTTGATTTCACTGAAAAATAGTTGACCTAGTCGTTTCTCGTGGCGGCAAAACGGGATCTATTTCAGCTCATCAATGGAGGTGGAGGCGAATACCCCTAGCGTTCGAGCAATTAAATTTGAATCAAATATAGTATTCACTTTCAACGATATAGGATTCAAAATTTTTCTTTTATTTTTTCATGTGTCAAATATACATATCAACTTTTCCTAAAAAAAAATAAACATTCACATAGAAGTTAAATTTCCGTTGCAAAACGATGCCTATGTGTTTTTGAATGTTTAATTCTTTGTTTAAAAAAACAAACACAAAAATTGTTGTAATCGGATCGAGAATATAAAAGAAAACAAATCAAGGTAAATAAATAGTCATTTAAACACACTAATTCATGAAAATTGGTGAAATTTTTTGTTGACAAATATCGATTGGTGGAATCCAACACCTAAAAAGTTTATTCTTTCCTCTCATCACTTCTACCACCAAATTGACTTCGCATGGATTAAAGATGGCGATACGTGAAATCCTATAATGAATTAAAGATGAAGGTTCACGCAGATTAGCAGGTGGGAGGATCGTCTGGGAGTGAGGCGGTGACGGGTGGAAGCCATCGTGGGGGGCCGAGAGGAGGCGGGGGTTGTGCGGGACTGTTTTTGCCTTGCCAGATCTCGTGTTAAGACTCGGGATGCCTAGAGGGGGGACGCAATTACAAGGGCTGAGATTCTTTTGATTGATGGTGGTTATCATGGCGAAGT
>JAYMTA010000201.1:0-35239 GCA_036897625.1 Pelargonium cotyledonis | reverse complement strand
GAGTTCGACCTCCACGACGCGTAGGACGACTTGGGGGAAGGAGATGGAAGCGAGGCTAAAGGGAATTTCGAGCGGCGAGGCAACCCCGATATCGGCGAGCGGGCGCCGAGTCGACCCGGTCGTTTTCGTGCAGGAGAACGAGCCCAAGGAGTGGGTCGCTCAGGTCGAGCCCGGTGTCCTCATCACCTTCGTCTCGCTCCCTAGCGGCGGAAACGATCTGAAGCGGATACGTTTCAGGTACGCTCTCGCGGTTCCTCTGATTAGAAACCGTCAACGGTTGCGATTCGTTGTTTCTATTTACAGCTACGATTCACGCATTTAGATTAGCATCATTTGTTTTTTGATCATTTATTGAGCCATTGAATGCCATTGCAGTCTCTAGAGTAACTGCTCGATTTTAATCAGACAGTGCCTGTGGTCTTTAGCGTGAAATATTATATTTTTCCTTGATTTTCGTTAAACTACCATTGCATATAGTAGTTTAGACACACACATCACACTCATGGCTTGGGGTGGTGTTTGGATTCCTGGAAAATACTTTTCTTGAAACTATTGTTTTGCATATTTGTCTTATGGGGTCAATAAAATCCCCTGATTTTGAAACTACCCATGAAACTAAAAACTGGAAATTTAAGCTGGGTTGGCTTGTCAGCCACTAAAGTAGGAAAATATTACTTCTTTTTCAATTCTCATAGAATGATGAGAGTATTTTTGGGTGGGGGTGGTGAGGAGGGACCTACAGCAAACCAGTAAAAACATCACGCCCTTGTGAGAATGAGAAAAAGAAGTAGAAAGAAAGTCCAAAAGGAGGAAGAGGAGTGATTGTGCTTGTTGGTGTTGGTGTTGGTGGTGTTGGTGGGTGCTGTTTCTTGAATCTTTTGATTGTGTTGGAGGTAAGCTTTTATCTGAGCATTGTCCTAGTAGTGTCGGGTGAAGCCTCTTTTTTCACAAAATTTCTTCACGCCTACCTTATTCTCCGTGGCTTTGTCATCTTCTCACACCATTCTTTTCTTTATATTAAAGCTTTGTTTTTGTCATTTTTGCCTAACATACCCACAACAATATTATATATTCACATGTCAATCCAAAACTGTGTACAAGACAAAATGTGACTGTGCAATAGGCCAATGTTGGCAGCATCGAGGACATTGTATTGTAGCCTACCTACCTATCCTTGTCTTTGATTTTAGTTTTGTTTTTCTCTGGGGACAAGAACAGTTGTAGAGGGGGAGGGATGGTGATCATGGAAGAAGACATGGTCTGTTGCTGGATTTTCATTTGACTGTTCATGCATGTTCAATCAATCAATCTCATCCAGTTTCTTGGATAAATCTGTTCTTGCTGTATCAATACTAACAGTATTGGGTTGTTCAGTTGACTCCATTACTGAAATAATGCACATATAGGTTTTCCAAATATGATTTTGTTTATTCATTATTGCAGGGTATTGTTAGGTGTAAAATGAAAAAAAAAATAAAAAATCAATTAGTTCCTTTCTTTTTCTTTTTTTGGACCCCACTTCCTTTTTATTTGATCAGACAGACACCCCCAATCTAATGTTAATGTGGTCACTTCAGAAGACTAGTTTATTCATTCCCATGCACCAAAAGGCAAATTTACCTTTAACCTTTGGATGCCCTCTTGTCCAAAGTATCCAATCCCGACCCCAATTATGGGGCCTAACAGGGTTTAACTACAGTTTTAGACACAACTCTCCAATGATATACCAAATTTTCTTATCAATTGAACCCATGTTTCTACCAAACAGAGCAAGCAGATAGACACAAATAGCTGTGTGAAATTGAGAGCTATCAGTATGGTTTGGGTTCAAGATTTTTAGAGGCAAGTGGAGTTCTTACTCTGATCCTTTTGAAAGGAGAATAGACTGGACTGTGGAGTGTGGACTAGACATTGATTTTTTTCACCATTTACTACTGAATTCTGGGATTTACTGTTGCTTTGCCTTCACTGCCCATTGTTATGGCCATGGTCCTGCCAGCTAGATCTGACTTATTGTGTAGTAAATTTATGAGCACCAGTAATTCTCAACTCTGGTTTATTTTTCTATGATCAGTCGGGAAATGTTTAACAAATGGCAAGCTCAAAGATGGTGGGCAGAGAATTATGACAAGGTAATGGAACTTTACAATGTACAGAGGTTTAACCGCCAAGCTTTCCCACTTCCAACGCCACCAAGATCTGAAGATGAGGTGAGCTCCGAGCCCTGCTGTTTAGTTTTCATCAAATATGATCATGTAAAATTGTTTATCTCATGTTGGAAATATTGTACCTAGGTTGCTAATGGTAACTTCAGTTGATTAGTTGAAAATTAGCAGTCTTGTTTGGACTGCTAACCAACAATAGAGCAACAAGCTATGCAGGCTTTTTTTCTTCTTCAGTGATGTCACGTTTTCTCTTATAACAGAGCTCAAAGATGGAATCTGCAGAAGCCAGCCCTGTAACACCACCCCTGACCAAAGAACGCTTACCTCGTAATTTATACCGTCCAACAGGGATGGGCACGGGCTACTCATCCTCAGATTCATTTGATCACCTTTCAACACAATCCCGCCATTACTGTGACTCAGCTGGTTTTGCCTCAACCCCCAAACTCTCTAGCATTAGTGGCACCAAGACGGAGACATCGTCAATGGATGCTTCTATAAGAAGTAGTTCGTCAAGGGAGGCTGACCGCTCGGGAGAACTATCCATCAGCAATGCCAGTGACCTTGAGACTGAGTGGGTTGAACAAGATGAACCGGGGGTATACATCACTATTAGGGCATTGCCAGGGGGCAAAAGGGAGCTCAGACGAGTCAGATTCAGGTGAGCATCTATGATAACTCTATGCTCAGCCCTTAATCTTCAATAATGCATGAAATTTGAAACTTTAATAATGAGGTTCAGCTGATAGTTGTTACCATGGCAAAACATCGCCTGCCAAACAAAAATGCCCGTGCAAGGTTTCTGCATGGCTGTGAAACTATGTATATTTGGCGCCCCATATACCCATCACTACATTAAGTAATTTAATTTGGAATGTTTACCATATAACCAGATTAGTTCACAGTCATCAGGCCATTTAGCCATCCATAGGTTGGGTATTGACACAACTGGAGAATCCTGAGTGTTCATGTGCCAAGTTGAGACCCAGGAATGAGCAAGCCCACGGGATGAAATTGCACTTGCTGAATTTTATTGCATTCTTCATTCTGTCTAACAGGTAGTAAGTATTTGATGATATATATAGTTGAAGTTTTGAATACTCATGTTTTAGAAAGAGCTACGACAATTAGAATCTGTGAATTGACTTAGGCACCTTGTTTCTGCATGATATATATCAAAGGGCCATGATGGCGGTCCAACTTATTGCCTATTATAATATAATTTGCCAACTAAAAGGAACAAAATAATTGCAGTGAAATCTTTTACCAAAAGCATTATTACTGCAGTTGATAATGGTATTCCCACTACTTGTTTTCCTTTGTAGTTGTTATGAGTGGTTTGAATAGACTTTTTGAGCATGCAAGTATCATTATTTTGTTTCTTAATTTTTCATTGACTGGAATCATTTGGTTACACACATGGTGCAGCCGAGAAAGATTCGGGGAAATGCATGCTAGGCTGTGGTGGGAAGAGAATCGAGCCAGGATACACGAGCAATACTTATAATCTGAGTATTTCGGAGAGCTGGTGATGGTGGTGGTGCAGAGAAGAAAAGTGGATTTTCTCAAGTCCTTTTGCCATACTAGTAAGTGAAGTGGAATCTATACCTAGCTAAGATATGATGGAACAAGGGTCATGGATTTTAGTTTTATTAATAACTTGTTTTGGTGGATGGAAGGAATGAGATCAGTTGTGTTAATGGATGTAAAATCATATAGCAATGAAAAAACATGTTTTCTTTGAATCTCTGTTTGCACATTAAGCTTGATACAAATTACACAATCTTTAGAGAGAAACTTGCAGCAGACTCAAAATCCAAATCTTTGTGACATGTTTAGGTGGGTGAGAGGTCACTTCTGAAATAAGTAATTGTAGCATCAAATTGTGAGGAAAGAGTACCCATCAAAGGGGGGCTTCATGGTATCGGTTGTTGACACTCGACACTCCTTTTACATATTATGCCAACTTTTTATTATTAGGAAAATTTTACAGTATTAATAATACAGGAAATGATTCTAGCATGTACCAACTTTTTTCCTGGCTGTTGAAGATTCGATCCTGCGCTTTCAATGTTGGAGTTTCACTCTTCTTCCTTGCTTCCTCGGGCTCGATTCTGTAGCTTTCTCTTTTTTCGATTATTGCTGTTGCTAGTTAGCTTATTGTCTTTGTTTAGTTCAGTTGCTGGGTAATGCTGAAAGAACTACCAAACTTATTACCTAATCGTAAGCTAACGTAGCTATATAATAAGAAACTATACTATTTCAATCAAAATTTTGAGTAAATAACCTTTATTTATGATGAACATCATGATCATACATTTAAGATGTTTAGGACATATATATAGGAGGAGAAGATTATAAATACAAAAATGAAATAGCAATTGTATAGTTGTAGCTAGATTGATCATGGATAATTGGGTTTGGACTCGTGTGTGCATAATAGTCTGGGAAAACGAGTGCATGGTCCCGGACGTTGACGTAGACGCGGATGGCAATTATTGTAATAATACAACAGTTTTCCACCCGAATCGGCATGGCACGGTCTCAGATACATATATATGATATTATCTGAATTTTGAACCTCAATTGGATTTGGTGCCTCCGTATCTAGTGCACTGCAACTTGCATCCAAACACAACACCATCAACACCGCCACCACCCATGAGCTCCTCATGCTCTTTAGAATTGGAAATGTGTTCACAATTGTGATGTAGATACTGAGATATATATAGTTTCATATTTGAAAAAACTGTTAATTGTTAATGCCGCGTAGCGTTTCAATGTGAGTAAGTATAATTAATATCTTTAATAACGTTTTGGAGTGGAGTTACTGGGTTGTGTTGTTTCATTATGAACCTTAATTTTTTGAGATTAGAGTTACTAATGGGTTGCCTTGTCATTTTGGCATGACAGGTTTTAAACATTAGTGTGTCGTGGCATGTTGGTCCAAACAACCAATGCGATTTGAATTACTTTTTAGATATTGGGTTCGAGTCTCTTTGATAACGGTATGAGATGAGATTTATTAAGTTAAGTGGAGAACTAACCGCTAACAGTGGAGAACTAACCGCTAACTAGGTCTTTAGGAGAGTAAGAAATACTAGCTTTTATATGAATGTTGTCCGGTTGCTTATAAGAAAAATACATTTTAAACATTAGTACAAAAAACTTGTGATGCATGATGAGTTGTGAAGAGGCTTGTTTTGTTCTCACACAGACAGAGAGGGACAGGGTGCAGAGTTGAAGCCTATGACTAAAATGTAGGTAGGGCCTATGGGGCCTCTCTACTTTCATGTAGTTTCAATTTATGGCCCAACATTTTTAGGCCTACACCATTGTTCTGCCCAAAATAATCCCACAATCCCAAAATTTAACACCTGTATTTTGTTCTGAAACTCTAAGAAAATTAGTAAAAAATTTACAATTGGAGAGGAGATAAAATTTATGATTCTACATTTTTAAGGGTGATATTCTAAAAGGTGGTTGTATTCAAGACTACAACTTGTTACATGGTTCTTAATTCATAACCAAGTTTTTTTTTTATAAGCGACGGTGTAAAGGTGTATATTTACAAGTAAACAATAATGTTCAGGAAAGAGACTATTTCTCTTAATCCCAATCTAAAGTTTTTGTCACCTTACTGCACCAAAGCGGTCTCTTACACCACCACCACGAATGATGTGTTAAGTGGGAATTGATCTTGAGACCTCTCCCTACTCACACAGTTAGATTAACCAACTGCGCTACCTTTAGTGGTTAATTCAGAACCAAGTTGAAGGTTTTCACTAGAAAACATCATTTCAATTAGTGTAAGAATCAAAACCGGTGTTACCTATTAAACCCACCGTGTCAATGTTGGTGACATAAAGTTACGACGAAAAGGGAAACATTTGTTCCCGCCTAGACAATCTCTATTTCATCGAAGAAGTGAAAATGAAGAGCGCATTGTTGATGGTCGTGTGAAAGTAAGCGACTAAATAGTTACATGACTCCAATGTATGCTCCTGAGACTTTAAAGTTGTGTATTGGTCCTCCGAGTATATGAGGTCACCGGAGAATGCAACAAAACCGAAAAAGTCACTGTAAATTGTGAAGACCTTTTCAAAATGAGAGAAGTAGGTTGTCTCTAAACATAACATGTGGAATAGAAGCACAATTATGAGCTTAGTAACCCATGTGATGCAGACAACCTCAAAGAAGATATTTTTTCTTAACTAAAGCTTAAACTTTGACCCCACCTATTGAGAATACAAAATGTAAAACGCTTACTCTTAAAGAGTATACGTAATAATAATAATAAAGAGAAATTATAGATGGTTATTCTGAATTAATTACTTTTTTGCAAGCTAATATTCTAAATTATTTTTTATAACTTTAGATTATTCTAAATTATCTACTCAAGCTTCCTAAACGAAAATAAAAGCGATTCATACAAAATCTTCTATACACAAAAGTTGTGAGTCATTTCTTAATAACTCAGAGAGTTTCTATGCGGCGGCACTCAAGATGATGACACATGTGGCGACCAATTTTGACCTTCAAAAGATCAATTCACCCCAACTTTACTCGAACGATAATTTTGGGTTATTGTAACGCTGCACTCTTACCAATTCACTTAAATCCGATACAGAATTGTTAGATTTCATGCCTCATGTAATTGAATATTGTCATTCAAATTAGGGAAGAGAAGTGTAATTTGTAGCAAAAATAGAGACATGTGAGTGATTTTATTTTGGTTGCAGAAGTTGTCCATAGATTCTCGTGAAACAAACAGTGCTTATCATTCATTCGTCGACTCAAAAAGCAAAGCCAACCTGTCTCTCTGTTTCGCAGTGCGCACACAGTGACACCATTTTTACCCGCACGCGCGCGCGGGACCTCCTTTTAATACCTTTTTACGTATATTTCTACTCTTTCACATCACACTCCAAATCCAACCCTCCGCTTTTTATTTCACTCTATGCTCTGTTTTGTTTACTCTGTTTCGTATACTCTGTTTTGTTCTGTTCCTCACTGCACCAACCATTTTATCACCAAATATACTTGTATATTACACTCCTGCCTCCATGGTCGAAACTTGAAACACTACATTACAGTTCATGATCGATCAACTTGCCTTTTATTTTACTCTCTCTCTCTCTCTCTCTCTCTCTCTCTCTCTCTCTCTCTATCTCTATCTCTCTCTCTCCATCTGCAGCTTTTGACGTTCTCAGAGCAGACACCAACTCTTTAAACTATTCCTTCACCTTCTCTGTGCTTTCATTCTTGATTCTTCTTCTTATTCTTCCTTCTCTATATAACACATCGCTATAGCTTCTTTTTTCTGTAGCTTGCTTGTTTTCTTGTAGTTTCAAACAAACAAAAACTACTGAAACATGTATGGTAGCAGCAGCAACAAGATGAGGGACAGATCTTCTCGACAAGACGACCGTACGTTTCCCCCAGAAATCAGGACGAGAAGCAGGACTCCATCTTTCTCCTCTACCCTTCTCGACACCATTTGCCGATCCATCGACCAGCCCTGCAATGAATCAGAGCCTGAGCCTCATCAATTCAGTCCTTACAGAGAAGCAGACTCTGCTTCTGTTATGATCAAGAAACAGAGCAATGGTGGTGGGAGACAGAGGATCGACCATTCTCTGAAACGGGCCATCATGGTGGAGACTTGGATGGAGAAGCAGACAGCTGATCCCACCCCCGCCGCGATGTTCTTCAACTCCGGTTCCAGCTCCTCCGAGTCCAGCTCCGGCGGCGGAGGATGTGGTACTCTGTTCTCGTCGTCGGAAACAGAGTCCAGTTACAGAGAAAAGGTGAGGTCTTCTGGGTTCACAATGTCGCGACCAAAGAACGTTTCGGAGAAAGAGAACCAGAAGTCCAAGCACCAGAATAATCAAGATGGTTTCTCCAAGACGAAGCTGAGAGCATTGAAAATCTACGGAGAGCTCAAGAAAGTGAAGCAACCCATCTCGCCGGGAGGCCGGATTTCGAGCTTCCTGAACTCAATTTTCAGCTCCGGCGCCGGGAATGGGAGGAAGGCCAAGATGTGCTCCGTCGGAGCTGTCGACGACGTCAACTTCGAATGCAAATCAAAATCAGCTTGCTCCTCAGCGTCTTCGTTCTCCAGATCCTGCATGAACAAAACCGGAAGAAAAATCAACACCACCGGCGCGAAGAGGTCCGTCAGATTTTATCCTGTGAGTGTCATCGTCGACGAGGATAGCAGACCGTGCGGGCACAAGTGCATCTACGAGGATGATCCGAGCTTAATGCCGACGCCAATTGTGGCCGGAAAAGATGGTTTGATCAAGAAACAGAGCATGAATATAAATGCCGGAGTTGAAGCGGCGGCGAGAGATTTCTTGATGAGGACTTATCAGAAGAAGGGAAGGTGCGAATTTGATGATGATGAAGAAGACGATGAAGATGATGACGATGCGAAGAGCTGTGCGAGCTCTGATCTGTTCGAGCTTGATCATCTGGCTGCTGGAAGGTACAGGGAGGAGCTTCCGGTGTATGAAACCACCAGTTTGAGAACTAACAAGGCCATTGCTAATGGCTTCATTTTCTAGTTCAAATTCATTTTCTTCATCAACAACAAAGAATTGTAATTACTGGTTTGGAAAATTAAATTTATGAGAGTTTTTTATTGGGGTTTTCCATTTTTATTAGTGGCCTCATTTCACTAATTCATAGTTAACTTTTTTCTTTTTGTTGAATAAATTCATAGTTTCTTCTAATTCAATTTTGTTCATAAATGTTCAGTTGAAACTGCTCTTAATCGAAAATCCATGTTAAAGAGACGATGTTATCTTATCGATTAACATACATATTCGTTTCAATGAATTCGTGAAAACATGATTTTGAGATTAAAAATAAAATTCAAAATTATTAGTTTATGTTCTCTATACTTAAAAATAAAGCAATCCATTAATAACAACTAACGATTCAACTGATAACATGAATTACTTTTATTTGATATCTCAAGTTTCATAATTTTTTACCATGTTCTTCTGTTTTTATCCAAATCAAGATTGATTATTGATTAAGTGGTGATTATCAAACATGGACAAAACGAAATCACTTTCTTAATAAAGTTGAAGAAAACACTTGCTCCATTGTTGAATGAGACTATTGTGGGATCAACTAGTCTTAAGACAGTTTTGATACCACTTATTACAAAGTTCAAACAAAGGATTTAAAGTCAATAACTCTAATTTCATTTGCATCAAACAAAATTACCCTTATGATTGTTGATAAGTAAAATTCATGACAAAAATAATAAGTAAATGAATAATACATAAAACATTTCTATACAATTGTTCGCGTTCACATGACTATCAAATTAATATTTTACTACACTTAACTATCCCATCGTTTATCTTTTAATTTTCATAAGTTAAAATTCATCTATAAGAAAATAAATTTCTATTCATCACTTACGATAAATGTGCACATCTGTTAACATTTTAAATATACCACTGGTTCTATGCATATTTCTAACATGACGAGAGAAGTTGTATTTTTTGAATCCCGATTAAATCATTGGTGATAGGGCATTCTTTAGGCCTTTTTTACTGGTATGAATTGAAAACAAAGCTAGTAAGGAAATAATGAAAGATTTGAATGAAAACTGTAACAAGGGGAAAAGGATGGTGAAGAAGAAGACAACAATGAAATAATGAACAACTCAACAACAAAATAAACTCTCAAGCTCATCGTTGAAAATGGAAAAAAAGATAAAGTAAAGAAACCAACTTTTCATCTAAGAGAGAAAGTGAAAGAAAATGGTGCTTTCTTTATTTTCTTTCCCTGCCCACCACATGGCCTCTCCTCTCCTCACACCAAACTATTCTCACCACATTCTATTTCACTCACCTTTTGTTTTTATCAAAACTTTATATATAAGAGTGTAGAGAAGTCATAATTTATTGACCAAGACGCCAAGACAATACATAAGATAAATGAATTTGAACATATGTTTTGCGTTTACAAATTTATTAGAACAGATATGTGTGTTAATTGATAAGATTTCATCACCTTATTGATATGAATTTAACATTTTAGAGGATTGTTTTTTTATAAACAAGCATATAACAACAGGGGTTCGAACAACATTAATTGTAGAGAATTTAAATGTTTAAGAGCAACCACATACAATTGGTCGAGCGGTATAGATGTGAGTTTAATGCCTGAAGTCTCGAATTCGGGACACCTCATAACTTGCGCGTTGCTATATAAGTGTAAGTGGATGTGTGTTGTGGATCTTTTGTAAGTCAACATATTTAACTAATAAATCAACTTTTTATAAATTTGAGATCCGTGTTGAAAATATTGAAATTTATAAAATTTGAATTTCCAATTCTTGTGAATAATCTAATAATTAATTAAGTTTATCAACATGATTGATCTAACAATCCTACTCTTGGCTATTTACTTGAAGAAAGTCGCAACTTTTATTTTCTTTTTTATAAACGAGTAAATTATCCATCAAATATTAATACTTTCATATAAAAAAGAGAGTTATTTTTTAACAACCAAAATTATGAACTTGAGCTTAATTATCCTAAGCTAATTATAGTCGTCCATATGATTATGATCTCATAAATGCCGCTAATTAGAAGGTGAAATGTGCCACGTGGCAGACAGGTGGGTCATTACATAAAGAATCTTCCAAGTGAAAATATTACAGAATCAGACATGATAGCAAGAGAAAATCTAAACTAACTTTTGCTTGCACCAAAGGAAAAATATAAAAAGGTGTGATCAAAAGACAAATTCCAATCCTAAAGTAACGCTCATTTTATTTCATGGCTGGTATTTAATATATGGGACACCATAGTTGACTTCAATTTGAATATCGTATGCGGTAGAATTTGTGAGGTGGATTACAGATGGCGTTTTTTTTGGAAAATGAAAAATATTGTTGTTTCAAATATGAAGTTTCTTTGATTAAGAAAAAAAAAATACCGTACATAGTTCTCTCAGCTATTATTACTTTTTTTTTAGAAAACACGAAAAAGATATTGAAGGAAGAAACAAATCTAACTTCACTTACTATAGGTGATAAAAAAAGTTGACAACATCTCAAACAACAAGACTAAATTCACATGGTGAAATAATTAAAGTCACTAGTAGTACACAAATGAGCATAATATCAAATTAATTTGGTGCATTTTTTATATCATAAATCAAGTTAATACACGTACTTATAACTTTAATTTAGTTTAGTACACACAAGTTATTGAGTCGATAAAATGATGATAAGAGGGTTACATGACATATTTGATTGCTGACATGTGTATTATGGTATGATATGGTCTACTTCCTCTTCAATTGACACAATTTTTTTTTTGTTAGAATTAAACAATATGAACACTTAATGGAACAATTTATAATATACCCATGCGGGTTTGCAAAATAAACACACATTATATGTAGGAATTTCAGTGAACTACGTAATAACTATTAGAGGCGAATGAAATAAAAACACCCCAACACAAATACTTAAGAGAAAGTGAATGTCAGGTTCTCGGTCGAAGATTAATGTAGAATCGGAACTATAAAGTTATTAAGTCGTAATTAATTTTAAGATTAAGAACAAACTATAAATAGATGTCATTTTTAATCCTAGCATTGTTCTAAAATAATAATATAAAAGAAATTCCACATTTTGGCATATTAGCACAAAGAAACTTGATATTGACATTCCATCTAATGATTTGAAAAGACAATTGCATATAGATAGAGAAGAGCCAAAATTAATATCCATGAAAGAGATAGAGATCGGATGGAGAGGAAAGGAAAGGAAGATTGAAGGATTTTGTAGATCAATTAAATGACAAGAAAAGTATGGTGAATCCCAATTGAGAAAATGGAATGAAACATAGCAACTAAGCAACCAACCCCACCAAACAGTGTAGAGGGAGAGAGCTGAGGTGGGTTGTGTTTCTCAACAACCAAACACAACCATAACAGGGCTCTTACATTATTTGTAAACACTGCATGTGAAGCAATAAAGTTATTAACCCATTTTTGTCTATTGCATCCAATTCCCACCTGTATATCATCCATATGTATTCTATGGCTTTGTCCTAATGGACAGGGTGCATGCTTCACAAACCCTACCAACTCCCACCATGTTCATGTTGCTCTCTCTCTCTCTCTCTAAGTTAACTATCTTTTGAGACGGGAGAATAGTTAGTACTATCAAATGACGTGTCAACCTACTAATTACAACCCGTAATTAGCTAACAAAGCCAATAATGACACTGTAATGGGCTAAGAGAAGAATACAAACACAATGCTGGTGGTGGATCCTCAGTGAACTCCGTGTGGACCAAGCACGTGACCTGCACTTCAGTAACTCGCTAAAACAAAGAGATAGGACACGATGCGCGCGTGTCCTCATGACCGAGGGAGGCTATCCGCACGTGACCACCTGGCATCTCCCCCTGGCCCTGCTTAGTACAGTAGTACCATATAATGTAAGAAACTGAAAATAAAAAAAGTAAAAAAAAAAAAAAAAAAACACTTTTAAGAAAGAGCACGTGCTATGTCCCCACATGCGCTCGTGCGCTTCGCACTACACGCACCTGAGCTCGCATGTCAGCTCATCAATGCCACCCGACGGACAACCTCAGCTTTTACGCTATCCAGATCGCTAAACTGTCACACTCCTCCTCCGCGCGTGATATTCACCTTACAATCAAGCCCATTTTGTGTGTGTTTTGGGCTTGGCATTAACAAGGCCCAGAATGTATGAAAATGGCCCATTGGGCTCCAAATAAAATGAGTTTCAAATATACAGGTGGGAGTGGGACCCACCAATGGAACCAATCTGCCGACGTGTAAAACGGATGGTTCTGTGAGGATGGTCCACTACGCGTAGGAGAAGAGTCCTCCCGGTGCGCGCGTTGAGCTGGATGATTCGTTTCATCATTGCAGCGTCGAAGCAATCGATCGATCATTAATTCCAGGAGATCAAGTCAAGATCGCAGATTGTTGATTTCAGATCCGCCAAATTCATATTATTTGAGTTGATTTTAGATTTGTTGTTGATTTGAGCGCCATGAGTTTCATCTTCGGCAAGCGCAAAACTCCCGCTGGTTTGTGCTATCACCCTTTCTTTTTTCCTTCCAATCTGAATTTATGTTCTTAATTTTCTTATTTTGTTGATAAATTTTATGAATTAGTTCATGATTTTTGTTACTAAAACCCAGTTGTTGATTCTCAATTTTCCGATCGTAGTTGGGGTTTTAGATTTCTTATTTGATTATTATGAAAGTTGCTCCAGTTTCTCAATTGAGGACTCGGAGAAAAATGGGAAATCTTGTTTGTGTGGTGTATCATTCTGCTGGAAATTGTTCGTTTTGTGATTATATGCAAGTGTTGTTTCTAGGAAGTTTTTTGAAGATCAATTGTAACATGCTTACTCCTTATAAAATCTTCATATGGTGTGTGTGAGAGAGATTTTATTTGTTTGCTATCCAAAATGTGTGTGTATGGTGGCATTTAATTTTTGGAGTGCACTTGAAATAATGAAATTGTGTTGGGGGTAATATTTCACAATCTGAACTTTGTACTATGATTTTTTACTTTAGAGCTTCTGCGGGAGAACAAGCGGATGCTTGACAAATCTATTAGAGAAATAGAGCGGGAGAGGCAAGGTCTACAGACACAGGAGAAGAAGCTCATTGTAGAGATAAAGAAAAGTGCCAAGCAAGGGCAGATGGTTGGTTATTGTCTCTATGTTTCACCTTATTCATGTTCTTACTTTTAGATTACTAGCATGTTTAATTTGCTCTTTCTTCTCAAAGATGATGCCTACGTTTCTTTATAGTCTTTACAACCAGACAGTTCAACAAACATGACTTGTCCATGATCTAACTTATCTCGATAATTACTCCTCACAATGTTGACCAACTCTCATATATTTCCACTTGTAAATTTTGACTTTCTAATTATGTAGTTATTGTTCTAATAGTATTTTTTTTATAGTTAAGATGAATGATCAACTGTCTTTTGACTCTAAAATACTTGGTGTATTTTTGCTACAGGGAGCTGTGAAAGTGATGGCAAAAGATCTTATTAGAACACGACATCAAATTGAAAAATTCTATAAGCTTAAATCTCAACTGCAAGGTGTATCCCTTCGAATTCAGGTAAAATTTTCATAATCTCATACACTGGGCATTTCCCCATTTGTCTGTGTACGTGTATCTTATAATCAGCTTCTGTCTTCAAATGTTAATGTTGCGGTGGCTGTGTTGTCCGGACTCTTTTTTATTTTTGTCATGGGCCTCATTGCACATGCATCGATTTGATAGTGTTTTCTTTTTCATTCTATTATACAACATATGTGAACAATTAACCACACAACATCTAACAATTAGAGAGGCTTTCTTCCAAGGTTTGTAAATGAGATCATGTAATACAAATCTTAGTTAAAAAACCTTGGTATTTTATTGACGGTAAAACATGTAGACTTTCACGGCTGGCAAATTAGGGTCAGAATGTATCTAGCTGTACAGTGATCCAAAAATGTTGCTGTGAATTATTTATGTATTTTTTTAGTCAGAAAACTTGTGAAGGGACATTGAGTGAGTTATGGAGAAGTGTTAGTTACAGATATTAGAATGATGCGTGGTTAAACATATGAAACTGGCAGAAATCTTCCATACCTGGATTGTGTGTTTTCAGCCTTATATGCCTGTACGTAATACTTTATATATGTTGATGAAGTGCTCTGGAATATTTTCAGACATTGAAGTCGACCCAAGCAATGGGAGAAGCAATGAAAGGAGTGACAAAGGCTATGGGCCAGATGAATAGGCAGATGAACTTGCCGTCACTGCAAAAAATTATGCAAGAATTTGAGAGGCAGAATGAGAAGATGGAAATGACGATGGAGGTGATGGGAGATGCCATTGATGATGCTTTGGAAGAGGATGAGGAAGAGGAAGAAACTGAAGAACTAGTGAGCCAGGTTCTTGATGAGATTGGAATCGACATAAATCAAGATGTAATTCAATACTTCCCATTTCTTTTGTATCCACTTGATCACGCCATGCTTCCTTCTCACTGGAACTTAAGTGCAAACTTCATGATCTTGACTGTACTAACCATTGCGTGCTTTTAATATAATGTGCAGCTTGTGAACGCGCCATCAGCTGCTGTAGCTGCCCCAGCTGCAAAAACGAAGGTTGCACAAGTGGAAACAACTGCATCCGGGGGTGAAGATGGACTAGATAGCGACTTACAGGCAAGGTTGGACAATTTAAGAAGAATGTAGTCATTGCATCACCTATTGTGTAATATAACATTAGAAAAACCATTCAGTGTTCATTTGTGTCATGTAATTCAGAGAATATTGTGCCCGAATCGATTAGCTCAGGCTTTGGACATGTTGATATTTCAATAACGAATATGTTATATAAATCCGTCCATCCATACACGAGTACATCATTTTGCTATTTGAACTGTTACAGAGATATTACAGGCATGTACATGATTTGCTCTCAACATTCTCTGTTTCAAACGCCCAGCTGGATCCAGACACCAAGAACAAGACAGAAAGGTATAAAACCCTCTTCCTTCAATTTCTAGTTATGAAGTGAAGATGGAATCTTCTATATGTGTGCAAAAAATAATCACAGGATCTCAAACAGAGACGATGGGACCAATCAAACCTTCCCGGGAATGCTCCGTGGAATCATCCTCCGTCTCCAGGGGATGGAACTGAGGCTCGATCACTGGAGTGCGACAGAGAGGGCAGTCCCGGTGGGAGTACAGCCACATATCTATACAAGGAGCATGAAAAGAGTGGTTGCATCTGGGAAGCTTCCGGACCTCCTCGCCATCCTCAAAAACAGACAAGCAAACCGCACATTCACGGTCGCTGGTACTTCCAATTACATCTTTATCTCCAACATCCTTGTTTTTCTTGTAGCTGAAACTGGACAGCAAGTTCCTATTCGGGTTGTCCGAGCTCCGGCTGCTCCGCCGCCTCGTCACTTCCACAAACCCCCTCCTCGGCCGCCCCTGGCGGTCGTTATCTACGTTGGCGCAGCACTTGATGACGATGAGATTGTACACAGTCAGAACCATGGCGGCTGTTCCGACAACGATGAGGCCGTAGTACAACATGGGCAGCTTGAAGGCTGCCGGAGGCGGCTGCGGCGGCTGTGGCGTCATGGTGGGGCTTGCAAGCTCTCTCATCATGAAGACGATGCTACAAGGTTGGTGACGATAATGGCCGAGGATTTATATTATATCCTCTTGAAATTGAATAAAAATAAAATATAAAAAATTTGCAAGTAGCAAGGAGGTAGTCCAATTCGAGATATGAAATTTTGTTTTAGTAAAAGAATGAAGACAAAATAATGGTAGTAAAATACAAGTAGGACAGATTAGACTTTTTGAGAGTGACCCAATTCTTTGTTAATTACCTAATTTTCTTCTTGCAAGAACAAATCGCCGACCAAAAAGTTGGTCGGAAACAACCAATTTAGGCGATGCATGATCGGAGATGGTTGTGGGTTCAATAATTTGAGGACAGTGCCAAATTATTGAGAGAGGATAATAAATTAATAATGCAGTCTAGGTATAGAATACAGTAGCGTTAACGGAAGGTGATGATGATGGGTGTGTTTATTTGTTGTGTTGCATTGGTGTCATTTTCGATATGAATGTGGCTCACCTCAAGTTGATCATTCTAGTGATAATCTTCATATAATTATAAATAATGGACCGATCCAGCTGTTTATACAGTGAAAGATGTCTTATAATCATTCAATATTTTAAATTGGAGTTTATGTGTAGGTTAATTTAAGGTTTCGAGTTTAGTCACATGATGTACGTCAAAATTTGACAATAAGATTTTGCTATCGTTAGAGGCAGGTTGGATTACACTGTTGAAGTGCTTCGGATTTTTTTTCAGTGATATTTAAGCCATTAACCTAACCAAAAGTAGAGACAAAATGTGGTTATATACTCTCCATAGGAGCTACATAATTAGTTGTGCAGAAGTCTTCTACCTCCTGAATATATATATATATATATATATTTATGAAGCGAAATCGTCTAAAATGAGTTGGTGGTAACCCTGATAACAAACGTCTTTTGGCCTTATTGTTTATAGATATAGACTCTACGAGAGACAAGTAGAAGACCGAAACAAACACCGATGCTAGTTCTTAATCTCAATATTAATTTTGCGTCTCAAAATAAATTGTGTTTCAGTTTAGTATTTTTAATTATACAAAAATCATCTGTAGAAAATTAAATAAAATATCAAATACAATGTTATCTTAAAGTTGACAAAAACCAAAGGAAAATGGTCTAAAATGGTCCATTGAACTATCCACTTCGTGCTATTTTGGTCCTTAAACTATCAAACGTGTCATTTTAATTCAAAAGATGGGCGAAAGAATCGTTATAGTCCAAACATTTCAAAAAACCAAGCCATATTAGGACATTCCGTCAAAATCATTGACGAAACCATCAAATTTTCATTAAAAATAATATTTTTAAAAATATTTCACGTCACGAAGACTTAACAGATTCCGGCGGTATTTTGACGGAATGTCTTTAAGAGGCTCGGTTTTTGGAAACGTTTGGATTATAACAACTCTTTAGTCTATCTTTAGAATTGAAATGAACGTTTAATAATTCAGAAATCAAAATAGTACGAACTTGATAGTTTAGAGACCATTTTAGACCTTTTTTCGAAACCAAATAATGTATGGTACATGCTAGCTAACACTATCATGATAAAAGTTAACGATGGTGTTGGGTGTTACCACTTTGGATTGTGGTAGGCCAAATCCTAGAGAAGACTACGTCTCTCATGCCGCAATATCTTTCTTACGCTACAAGAAATAAAACATTTGTCATACTATATAGTATACACTAATATTTTAAGGAAATATCAGCAAAATGACTGAAGATTGACAAATAGTAACTGGTAAAAAATACAGTATGTACTATATAGAACAGTCCATTTTTGAGTCCATCATCGTGATCATTACATACTCCAATCAAGCCTCAAACTGCAATCATGTATGTTTCTTCACATTGTTCAAGTGTTCAATTGTTGGGCCCATAACTCACATGGACATTTTATGTCTGCCCAAAATTTTCACTATAATAATGTTATCAACTTCATAAAAAAACATGTTCTCAACAAAAGTATCTTTATCAAAAACATGTATATCTAAATATCCCTGACCCATGAGCTCAACTTGGGCCATCCCTCTAATAAAATACATTATTCTCATACTCAAAATATTTAATTTGAATGTGACTCGATTCTGTAACCGTTGTTAGTAATGTCATATGTCACAATATTAAGTGACTTTTAGCAATGAATTCGTGTCACCCAAGTTATGAGACATGTGGTGACAAGTCTATATATTCTCGGGAATGGCGTGTGCGTGCATTCATGAACTGTACGAACATAGAACATGGACCGTACATACTTCCGCTTGTCGATTTGTTAAGACGAGCCAATCCGAGAGAAAAAGTACGGTCCATCATGCAACCAATGGAGGTGGAAGGGTTGGCAACAAGCAAAGCACTAGGATGAGCTTGCAGGAATGAAAATGGATGATCAAATTGTGATCCACACACTAAAGGAGGGCATCGAAGAGGGTAGCCGGTTCGGCCTCGTAATTGGAGATTGTTTGACAATGAGCGAAACGTTTGTCGTACAAATTAAATTTTGTTTACACACTAGTTTATTAATGGAGTGACTCGTGATATAGTCAAGAACAAAAGGTGAGCTTTAAAATAAATCAACAAATTGTTGCAACAAAATCCAAACCACTTTCGTTTTGATATGGATGTCTCCATCAGTCCTAAAATATTGTAGAGTGCGCTTAAAAGTGGTTTGGCTCATGATCATATTCATGATGGAGTGGTTACTTATTTTTTAAAATTATCAATAATGTGAAGTCACTGCCACTGGACGTAGTAATCAATATGGGCATCAAAGGCGGATAATTATATGTAAAAATAATTAATTAATCACTCACGTGGAACAGGTTGTATTGTATTTAGGTATAATCACGCAGCTATGTTTTTCACATTAATTAGGGAATTAATGGTCCAACGACTCATTTGATTTTACATAAAACTCCAATTTTTTCTACGGTTTTATCTTCCATTCACATTCTATTTTCTCTAAGATGATTTTACGAAAAAAAAAAAAAAGCAATGATACATGTATAAAATTTTGTATAAAATTAGTTTTATAAAATGATATGTCAATAGATGGGATATGACACATCAAATATAATGTTAGTGACTTGACCGAATCACAACGTGCCACATGTGCAATAAGTCTAATAAATCGGGCGCACCGTGCCAGAAATTTATGGGAGGATAGTGATATCATATGTGTCGGGTTGTTATTTTTTAAAATTAATTTTAAACTTCAAAAATACAAAAAACGTGTTTGTCGCTTAAATTGCCATATCATTTTGTACAAAAAAAATTTGTACATAATTTGGGGTGTTTAGCATTTAAAAAAAAATTGATAGTAGTAGCTTGGCTTTATAGCGGTTAGGATTGGATTTGTTTAAAAACAGAAAAATTAAAAATTAGTTGGATTGTGCGGGAAAAAGGAAAATCATCATCTCCTTTTTCTCCTGTTTCCACTCAATTATTTTTTTTTCTCTTTTAATCTCACTTTTATACTATAATTTACAACAACAACTACTACTGCTACTATTTGATTTGATTTTCTCTGTTTTTTTAATATATAATCTGTTTCTGTTCATTGTGATGCAAGAAGCATCGAGCACTGTGCTCCTCCATTTCTATTTCTTTGTATCTTCCTTCGGTTGTGCGATTGCGAAGAAGACACACTGTTTTAGCCATAAAATGAATATCCTGCTTTGATTCTGCTTCCTTTTCCTCCAATTCGAAAAGGGATTTTCCGTTCTGATTCACTTTTGTTTTTCCCGGAAAAAGTTTAATCCTTTTTCCCTGTAAAGTCGATGATCATCTAAAGTGCAGTCGCGACTGAAGAGAAGCAGCCATGGAGGCGAAGAAGAATGGAACGAACGACGTCGTTGTGACGATTGTCGGCACCGGAGAAGCTACGGAGCTTGATAAGGACGGTTCCTACAATTTTTCGAAGGATCGTCAACTGGGTTCTTCCACATCTTCGCCGAATGTGGAGATTTCAGAGCTCAAGAATATCCCTCTCAGAGCTCCAAATTCCACATTTCTAAGCTCTCCTTCTCCAGAAATGGCTAAGTTCAGTCCTAGCCCAAACCCCAGCAAGCCTCCGAAGATCCCAACCGAGACCAACTTGATCCAGAGAAGATCCTTGTCGAGGTCCACGTTTTCGAAGCCCAAATCGAGATTCGTGGAGCCACCAAATCCTGGTAATGCCAAATTAGCAGAAGAGAAAACGACATTGCTGAGCTCGAGCTCTCCTTACAAGAACTCGCCTAGCAACAGACCTACTGGTACACCAAGGGGCTCTTTAAAATCAGCTCCAGTTACTCCAAAAACGCCGCTGATTGGGTCTCCATTGGAGGACGAAGAAGAAGAAGAAGACGAAGAGGTCTACAAGACTGCGAACCTCAAGGAGAGTGAGAAAAGACGCAAGAAGGTTAGAGTGTTCATTCTTGTTGAGTGGATTGCATTTGTGTGTTTTATGGGCGTTTTAATTTCTAGCTTAACTGTGAAAAATCTGGAAAACAAAGTAATTTGGGGACTGGGACTGTGGAAATGGTGTGTTCTGGTGTTGGTGATATTCTGTGGTAGGTTGTTTTCAGTTTGGTCTCTGAATGTTGTGGTCTTCTTGATAGAGAGGAACTTCTTGTTAAAGAAGAAGGTTCTGTATTTTGTTTTCGGGTTGAAGAAGAGTGTTCAGATCTTTATTTGGCTCGGTTTGGTTCTCCTTACTTGGGTTCTGCTAATCAATCGAGGGGTTAAGAGATCCGAGGATACCACTAGGATTCTTAATTATGTTACAAGGGCTCTGGCTGCTAGCCTAATCGGGGCGGTGATATGGTTAATCAAGACTCTGCTGATAAAGATACTAGCTTCGAATTACCAATGTACGAGGTTCTTTGACCGGATTCAGGATTCGATCTTTCATCAGTACATTGTTAGGATCTTGTCGGGGCCTCCACAAATTTGGATAGGATCGACCATTAGGAAAACAAATAGTAGTAGTGGGCATTTGAGTTTCAGAAATATGAAGAAACAAAAGGAAGAGGAAATTGATGTCGACAAGCTCAACAGAATGAAGCAAGAGAAAGTTTCTGCTTGGACCATGAAAGGGCTGGTTGATGTTATAAGGGGTTCAGAGCTGTCAACTATCTCAAATACACTAGAGAGTAGCTATGATGATGAAGAAGCTGATCAGCAGCAAAATAAGGAGATTAGTAGCGAGTGGGAAGCAAAAGCCGCTGCTTATCGGATATTCAGAAATGTAGCTAAGCCTGGGTCTAAGTAAGAATATATATGCATTTGAAAGTTCTGGCAATTTGACAATATTCTTTACTTGTCCGTATAATTATATTTTCTCCATTATATGTTCCAGGTACATAGAGGAGGATGTCCTGCTACGCTTCATGAAACGGGAGGAGGTTGATATTGTGCTTCCTTTATTTGGAGCTGCAGATACTGGAAAGATCAAAAGATCAACTTTGAAGAACTGGTTGGTAAGTCGCTCTCTAACACATACATGTTCAAGCTCTGCTAATTTTTTGTTTTCTTTTCTTGTATTAATCTGATACTATGATCTTTGGGTTATTTACTTGAAGTAGAAGATGGCACAATCTTGAAACAGGAGTTATTAGCTAGGGTTTATATCATGGCTCTAATGACCCCACTATTTGTATGCAGGTTCATGTTTACATTGAACGCAAATCATTGGTACATTCCTTGAATGACACCAAAACAGCCATAGAGGAGCTGAATAGACTTCTCTCAGCCGTTGTACTTATTTTGGCTATAATTGTGTGGCTACTTTTGATGGGGTTCTTAACAACCAAAGTCCTTGTGTTCATCTCATCCCAGCTTGTATTAGCGGCATTTATGTTTGGCAATGCCGCCAAGACTGCATTTGAAGCTATCATATTTGTCTTTGTGATGCACCCATTTGATGTAGGGGATCGCTGTGTCATTGATGGAGTGCAGGTGATATCCTTGTTTGAAGTAGTTCTAGCTTTGTTAGGTTTGCAGTCTTACTTTGCTTCAATCTCTTTATTGATTTTAATTCAAATCTTGCAGATGGTCGTTGAGGAGATGAATATATTGACAACAGTCTTCTTGAGATATGATAATGAAAAGATATTCTATCCAAATTCAGTTCTGTCGACCAAACCTATCAGCAATTTTTACAGAAGTCCTGAAATGGGTGATTCTGTGGAGTTTGCTGTTCATATATCCACTTCTGTTGAGAGTATTATATCTCTCAAAGCTAGAATCAAAGGGTATGTCAAAACCTTTATGCTTGTTATAAACATACTGAAAAACCATAAATTTATTCTGGTTAGGTTTGGGTTTTAGAGATGCTCTTGGCTAAAAAAAAAAATAATCATCAATAGCATAATAGCACGACACTATCATTATTATTTCTTCCATTTATAGATAGTTACTGATCATGAGCACATCTTCGTAACTGATATATGTTCAAGTATGAATATGCAATTACAGGCATTTTTAGCTTTAGTAGTTATTTGGCTTGCTTTGGTACTTCAGGTACTTGGAGAGCAAACCTCAACACTGGCGTCCTGGCCACAGTGTGTTGGTTAAGGAGATTGAGGATGTGAACAAGATGAAAATGGCGCTTTATGTTACTCACACCATAAACTTTCAGAACTATGGAGATAAGAACAGCCGTAGATCTGAACTTGTTTTGGAGCTGAAGAAATATTTTGAAGATCTTGGTATTAAGTACCATCTTCTGCCTCAAGAAGTTCATCTAACCCATGTTGGAACAGCAAATACAACAACTGCACGATGACACTTGATACTATTAGTGCAAGAATGAAGAATTCTCCCCTTCGAGTTGCAAGTATGTTACTTCACTCTCATGTTTTATTACCCAACTTATGTGACTGCTTCAATCTATGATTATACAAAAATAGTGATAAGTTTCGAAATTTTTTCGTTGTGAAGAGTAGTCAAGAAGCATTAACATATATGATGTTAAAGTCAAATTTGTTTTGTTTTTCCGAAACTAACCCATGTGAATTGTGATGTTTTCCTTGTTAATGTTACGTATGCTATGATCTATTTACAAATTGCTAATTTCAACCTTTCTTTTGCTCAAACAGATGCAATGCATTGAATTGAGTTTCATTTTTGAAGTGTGAAAGAAAGAAGAAGAAGAAGAAGAAGAAAAAATCCCATGTCTGGTGTGGTGCCTGTTGTCCACTGTACATGAGAAGAAAAGCTAGCAATGCAAATGTGGACTGAAAATGATATTTCTACCAACTTTCCTTTCTTTGTTAGTAATTTTGGAATTATAAACTTTGCTTTCTTTTTATATTTATAATGATATTCTAATAATTTTGTAAGTGTTATTAGGTAGGTTCTGGTTTAAATGCTCTGCTTATTATGCCACCACTAATCTCAATAGATTTTGTTTATTGGATTACTAATTATTTAGTCTATTTTTATTTCAATTTTCCTGTCAGTAGTGTTAGTATCTTTACTCACCCGTACGTGGGTGCTGAAAAGTTTCTCTCATATAACCGTATAAACTTTGTTTGTAGAAGTGTCGTTTCTTAGGAAGTCGTTAATCTTATCTGATTCGAAAAATAATTACATTTTCTTAGAGAGGTCGGCAAACACGTGTTATATACTCCTTTAATGGACATGTTGTTTTCATCTCTCGAGCCGGCCCTCTATAAAATATCAATGCAAATTTATATCAATCACAAATTTTGCATCTCTTAGGAAGTGTCGTTTCTTTCTCCTTTCAATCACAAATTTATATCATTTTCACAAAATGAAAGGCCCAGGAATATTTCCTAATAATAATATTCTATCAACTTATATCAATTTATATATTTATAGTTCAGTTAACACTTGAAAATAAACTCACCCTCTATGTTATCTCATTGGAGCATAAATAACATTAAAATGAAGCTCACCTAGTTAAAATATCTGTTTACAGACAAATTTTATATGCCCACAACACCCTTTTATCAACTTCAATTTTGCTTTCTGAAACTCAACAACCTATTTCACATTATATCAACACTTTCTAATACAGATATATATCATTAGTAAATTAACAATGGAGTGAGAAAGAGACCACATCAATCCAATTATATTATAAAAATCTAAACCTTGTCTTTTCATTGTTCCATAGTTTTTAAAAATAGAAACAAACTACTTGGTCTGATATGCCAATAAATTAAATTTCACGTTAAAGTGCCTCAAAGAAAACATGCAAAAATTAAGATGGAACATGACAAGGAAGTTTATAATTGTTACAGTAATGGCTTTTCTATGAATCTATGAAGAAATTGATTTGATTCAATTTAATTTTGATTTTCCACAATTAATTTCTGGAGAAAGCAAACACTACACTGTGCAGCATGGACACAGACACACCTGTACCCGCCGCTGTTATGCTTTTGCCTTTTATTTTTTAGCTACTCGGAGAATCTGGAGTAGCACTAGCACCAGCCTCATTACTAAAATTCTCTTCCTTTCCCGCATACCAAACAGACCATAAGCCACCCATTCTTCTCAAACTGCTTCCTTTTCCTGCGAATCGATAAGGGTCTTTGAGCCGACCTCCCATTTTCGCCCCCCTGAATAAAGTTTCATCCTTTATGGTCGGAGTCGTGACAGAGGAGAAGCGGCTATGGAAGGTGGAAGAGGCGCGGCGGAGAGGAGCGATGTCGTATTGACGATTGCGAGCTCCGATAGAAACGGCTCCAAGAATCCTCAGTTGGTATCTTCTTCTTCTTCACCGAATGTGGAGATTTCTGAGCTCAAGAACCCAACCCTCGGAGTCCCAAACTCTTCTTCAACAGAAATGGCTAAACTCAGTCCAAGCTCTAATAAAATCCCGACAGAGACCAACCTGACCAAGAGGAGATCGTTTTCGCGGTCCACGTTTTCGAAGCCCAAATCGAGGTTCGTGGAGCCACCAGAACCTGATCAGGAGAAGACACCATTAGTGAGCTCGAACTCACCAAGCAACAAGCTTAGTTCTGCTACTCCAAGGGACAGTTTGAAATCAGCCTCGCCTCTGATCGGATCTTCATCGGACGACGAAGAAGAATATGAAGAGGTCTACAAGACCGCGAACCTCAAGGTGAGTGAGAAAAGGCGCAAGAAAATTAGAGTGTTCATGGTTGTTGAGTGGATTGCATTTGTGTGTATTATGGGTGTTTTGGTTTCTAGCTTGACCGTGAACAAATTGGACAACATAGTGATTTGGGGTTTGGAGTTGTGGAAATGGTGTGTTCTAGTATTGGTAATCTTCTGTGGTAGGCTGTTTTCAGCTTGGTCACTGAATGTTGTGGTTTTCTTGATTGAGACCAACTTCTTGCTCAAGAAGAAGGTTCTGTATTTTGTGTTTGGGTTGAAGAAGAGTGTTCAGATATTTATTTGGTTGAGTTTGGTTCTCCTGACTTGGGTTCTGTTGATCAACCGAGGAGTCCAGAGATCTGAGGAAGCCGCTAGTATACTAGATCATGTTACTAGGGCTCTTGCCGCTAGCCTAATCGGCGCTGCTATTTGGCTGCTCAAGACTCTGCTGATAAAGATACTTGCTTCTAAATTCCAATGCTCTAGGTTCTTTGACCGGATTCAGGAATCAATCTTTCATCAGTATGTTGTTAGGATCCTATCAGGACCTCCAGCATTTGAGTTGGGAGCAACCCTCGGGAACTCGAAGAGTAGTTGTGGACATTTGAATTTCAGAAATGTGAAGAAAGAAAAGGAAGAGGAAATTGATGTTGACAAGCTGAAAAAAATGAAGCAAGGGAATGTTTCTGCTTGGACCATGAAAGGGTTGATTGATGTTATAAGAGGTTCAGGGCTGTCAACTATCTCCAATACATTAGAGAGTTATAATGATGAAAGTGGGCGGAGTAATACTGAGATTACTACTGAATGGGAAGCAAAGGACGCTGCTTATCGGATATTCAGAAATGTAGCTAAGCCTGGCTCAAAGTAAGATTATATGCCTTGGAAAGCTCGTGGAATTTGACAATTGGTTTTTGAATTGTCTGAATAATTCTTATGTGTTAAATGTTCTAGGTATATAGAGGAAGAGGATTTGTTACGCTTCTTGTCAAGGGAGGAGTTTGATATTGTTCTTTCTATGTTTGGAGCAGCAGAAACTGGAGAGATCAAAAGATTAGCTTTGAAGGACTGGTTGGTAAGTGCACACAAAGTAGTCTCAATCTTGATACGGAGCATTTTCCTATAGAGTTTCTATCATGCATGGCTCTAATGACACCATACTTGTATGCAGGTTAGTGTTTACATTGAGCGCAAATCATTAGCACATGCATTGAATGATGCCAAAACAGCCATAGAGGAGCTGAACAGACTTCTCTCAGCCATTGTACTTATTATGGCTGTTATTGTGTGGTTACTATTGATGGGGTTTTTAACAACCAAAATACTTGTCTTCATTTCATCGCAACTTTTGTTAGTTGCATTTATGTTTGGTAATGCTGCAAAGACTGTGTTCGAAGCTATCATATTTGTATTTGTGATGCACCCGTTTGATGTAGGTGATCGTTGCGTCATTGATGGAGTTCAGGTCATATCCTAATTCATAGTAGTCAGCTTTGTTGGATCAGGGTTACTATTATTCTTCATTCTCTTTATATGTTTTAATTCAAACCTTGCAGATGGTGGTTGAGGAGATGAACATTTTGACAACAGTCTTCTTGAGATATGATAACGAAAAGATTTTCTATCCAAATTCAGCGCTGTCGACAAAACCTATCAGCAATTTTTATAGAAGTCCTGAAATGAGTGATTCTGTGGAGTTTGCGGTTCATATTTCCACTTCTGTTGAGAGTATTGTAGCTCTCAAAGCTAAAATAAAAGCGTATGTCAACACTTTTGTGCTTCTTATTTATGTACTGGAAAACTATATTTTCATTCTGGTTAGGTGTAGGTTTTGAGAGATGCTCTTAGCTCAATATACATTATATTATCAATAGCGTACTATTATTGCATCACATGAAACAATGATAATTACTATGTCAACGTCTAGATAGTTACTTTGCAGTTAATGAGTCCAACGTTACAGTTAGCTCTTTATTATATTTACTCGCTGTTACAAATTTTGCTTTACTTTTATGCCATATCTCTTTACATCTTTTTTCTCTTTCGAAATTAATGCCTTCATTAAGTGAAAAGATGTATTGTTTTACTACTTTAGGTACTTGGTGAGCAACTCTCAACTCTGGCGTCCTGACTTCAGTTTGGTGGTTAAGGAGATTGAGGACGTGAACAAGATGAAGATGGCACTTTATGTTACTCACACCATAAACTTTCAGAATTATGGAGAAAAGAACATCCGGAGATCTGAACTAGTTTTGGAGCTGAAGAAATATTTTCAAGAGCTCGGTATTGAGTATCGTCTTCTGCCTCAGGAAGTTCATCTAACCCATGTTGATACAGCAGCTACAACTATTGCACGATGATACTTTATACTGTTTGTAGAAGAATGGAAAATTCTCCTCTTTGCCTGCAAGTATGTTTCCTCATTCTCTAGTTTTGTTACTCAATTTAGATGACTGCTTCCATTATTCCATGCTCTGATATCAGCTTAGGTGAAAATGAGATAGCCCCTTAACTAATATGATATTGAAAAATGAAGATTAATGCTAATATCAATACTGTTTTATGTTACTCAGAAGGAACTCTCGTGGTATTGATCTCTAGATGTTGTACTGCAGTGACTGATATAATACAGCCATCCTTATGTTCAAAGGACTTTATGGCTATGTGATGTTGAACTGTAGTGGTAATGTGAAAATAGTTTCAGCGTTGTCCTATAACGAATTTTATTTATTGTAACGTGTCAAAGAAAGATAAAAAAACACGTGCCTCTCTTCTAAACCATGGTGGTGGATTATATATTGTTAGTGATGTTAAGTAGTGATTCAGATTCTTGAGGAATTTACTATCCCTGACCTGACTCAACTCGTGTGATGCCATATTCATTATTCTTTTATCCTTGCATTTGATACTGCATATTACGTATGTTATGCACGTAGTTAATTTCACCCTTTCTTTTGCAGTGTTGATAGCGGGGTCCATGGAGGAGGATGCGAGCTAGGAGTCGGTTTTGTTTCTGAACTGTGCAAGGAAAAATTGAACTAGTCTTGTGTCAGTTTGTTTGTATGGTAATGGTTGGTGTGTTTTCAATTGCAACTACTAGTAATAGAATTGCCTAACTTAGGTAGGTTGCTAGAATGGAGTGAATATGAATGTAATGTTGGGATTGTTTGAGAAGGTGAATCACTATTTTCTGCTCTCAACTTTGCTGAAATCTGTAATCTTGGCAACATTGTGCATACAGTGTCTTTCATGGTAGGATACTTATTAGTAAAATGGTAATCAGTTGACTGATATGGAAGTTATATCAGTTTTGCTTAAAACTACGAAGTTTAGTACACTCATTAATTCAATACTAAACAAAATTATTTTACTCAGCTACTTATGATCAGTTTTTTTTTTTTTTTTTTTTTTTGTAAATTGAGTATAAATCATTTTTTTTAAATGTGGTAGAAGGATGTTTAGCATAATTGTTTGGTACATATTTTGAGAGTAATCATGTTCTAGGCCGGACATATTTATGAAATTGGTTCTATTAATTAATGTAATAATGTGGTCCATTTATTCAAAGATTTCAACACCAAAAGATCTAACCATGACAATGATTTGCATTATCTTCCCACCTCACCCCCGCCACCCAAACAATTGGAATGACTTGTAATTGCATGTCTCTCCGCCCACACAAAACTATAATATACATTGTGAAGGCTGGTGACGAAGATTCATTACAAAGATCATTGTGTAGCTCAACTGACTCATCAGGAAAATAAATATACTAGTGTTCAAAAAAAGTTAATAAAAGTGGTATTTTATGAAAAAAAAAAGTCGCCGCCATAAAAATAAGAGGTTAGGTGACTAATTGATTGCTGTTTAAAATGTGACAATTTCTTAGGGAGTTCTCATGAACCCCGGACAATTTTTTAGGAGAACCCTCTAATTTTCTACAGTGACTCACGTGCTTGCCCATGTAGATCACTTGTTACTATGTCATCACTTGCGACAAGTGTAAACATTTTTGAGTAGCTGAATAATTTTAACAATTTCTTTTAGGGCATATAGCAGATAGTCATTATGCAGTTAACACTTATTTAATTTACTTATCTAAAACTTAATTAAGTAGCACATAATTACCTGTATTTTGTTTTCAAAAAAATTTCCATTAGTTTGGATTGTTTGTATGTTAAAAGACCGGTTTTACCCTTAAGCGAAGAAAAAAAATCATCCAAACAGTCCCTTAACTTAAATAAAAATAAAAAATTTTTCATCTTCTCCGATTCTCTCTCCGGCCACACTCCATCTCCGGCGACGCTCGTCGACCCTCCCTCCGTCGAGCACGGCTCCACGCATCCACGGCTCCGTCGAGCACAGCGGTCACGCACGGAGGTCGTCGACCTCCGCTGTCCATGAAGACCATATCAGATCTGGACGACGGTGACCAACCCCACGGTGACAAGGGCGAAACCCAGCGAGCTCGACGACGACGAGGGCTCCGGGGCTCGTTCTCGTACTCGCCGGCCATGGAAGATGACATCGGCGAGCTCTCTTGCTTCGCACCGATGACACCAAAAGACGGTGACCTCCCTCGCCTCCGGCCAGGCTCCGTCGACGAGATCTGGATCTCCGAGCTGAGCTCTCTCGATTCTCGAATCGACCGGACAAATCTGGAAGATGGAGCTCTCTCGCTTCTCTCTCCGATTCTCTCTCATTGAGCGCAGCGAAGCACAACACCACCATGGAAGATGAAGCTCACCACCATCAATTTTTATTTATTCTTCTGATACCATGGGTTATGCTGTTAGGAAGAGAAAATGAAACCCACCTCAGAGAAACAAGTCACTTGGGTTTTTGATGTGTTGGTTGCATTATTGTTTAGACTTGTAGCTCTGTTGCTAATTGGTTCTTGTGGTCTGTTTAAGCAATGGAACATATGGGTTTGCTAGTGTTTTTGTTGTTGAGAAAATGGGTTAGGGTTATTATGCTGCACACTCAAAATGAGCTCTCTATGTGCTCCCTCTAGCCCTGTGTTTTTGTTTGGTCCCTGAGAAAGTAAGGGGAATTGGGAGAAAATTCTGAATTGGGTGTTATGTGCTGTGTTTAGTCTTGTGATCTAATGCACATTAACTTTGTTTTTGCCTATCCTCAGTTCCTTTTTCTTTTTGTTTCTGGATTTGGGGTGTTGGGTTCTGTTTGGTTCCCTGGAAACTTGAGGAAAATGAAAGGAAAAGGAAAGAAAATGATCAAAATGTTTTTCTTTTTTGTTCTTTGATACATCTTTATTTGGCCATGAATTCCAATGAACAATGAATAGGAGGTTTTTCAGTTACTTATGTTGTTAAGTTTTTGATGGAATCATGTTGTGTTCTTACTTATTATTGTAAAGTGGAGAGAGAAGTTCTGATGAAGTTTCAGGCTAGAAAAATTACAGTTTAGTTGTTTTTGTCTGGTTTCGGCGAGAAAGTAAAGGAAGAAAAGAATTAAAATTTCAAGACAGGTGTATGGAGTCATGTAGAACTATATGCTTGATGCGATAGAATTGAAGAAAGTGGAGAAGACTAACAAAACTTAACTATAGATTTTTGTTTTTGAGAATCCCAAATATGAAAATTTAATATTTAATTTTTTGCCTTTTAAATCCATGTAACTGAATTTAGCAATGTTTTGCTTTAAGCATAAATGTAATGTTTTTTCTACTCCAGATCTTGAAGAGGTCTGTCGGCAGTGCAACCCAGGTTTTTGTTTCTTTCTTTCTTTTCTTCCCTTTTTAAAGTTATAGTTTTAGCAAGTGTCATTAGTTATCCAAGTGTCTCAATGTTGTCACTGCTTTTGTTTCGTCGGTACTAGAAATTTGATGTTTGTTACCTTTCCATTTCGTGAACTACATTAGGAATGTGATAACCATATAAAGAGGTTAGAAATGTGTCTCATGGTGATTATTCTTATAAATCATCTACACTTGAAAGATTTTCTTTAATGTTGACACTACTTTCTTTTAAAACCATACTTTTTTTACAATGCAAAGCATAAAATACTCACATTTGTATCTCTTTCTTCAGCAGTCTATCTAAACCTGTTTATAAGTTCATTTCTCTCTTATAGATCGTGCAAACCTGTGTTTGTTTGGCCATCCGAATGGGAATTGGGAAGTCAATTTGCCTGATGAAGAAGTGCCTTCACATCTCCCGGAGCCGGCACTTGGTATCAACTTTGCAAGACCAGATCATGGCTCGCCAGACAGGCACTGGATATCTCTAGTTGCTTTTCATAGCGATGCATGGCTACTTTCTGTCGCTTTCTTTTTTGCTGCCCGTTGTGGATTTGGTAAAGCTGATAGGTACCGTTCTATCACTCGACTAATCATATTACTCCCTATGTCTCAAAGTGGGTACATTTTCCTATTTTTGCAGGGAGCGCCTTTTTGATATGATCAACGAGATTCCTTCGATACATGAAGCTGTGATTCAGTTTGAAAAGAAACGCTCAGACTCAAATCACAGCAACGAGGCCAAGACAAACTCTGAAGTGGTAAAAACTGACCTTTTTCGTTTCAAAGAAAAGAAATGCATATAGTTAACTTGTCACGGCTTTTACTTAGGGAAGCTCTGTCACTACAGTTATAAGCGGCTACTACAGTAGCTGGCATATTTTGAGGTGAAGGATAATTTTGCGGCTATAAACTAAACTTCCTGCATGGAATAGCCTTACATCGACTTACAATCATGTAGATTTGTGTAGTTATGTGGAAAATGGCTTCTGAATCATGTAGCTAGGTTCTCAAACGGTGTTAGCTTTCTTTACACTTTTGTTGTTGAAATCATTAGCAAAGCTGTGAATCTATATAGACTCACAACCACGAAGATTTCTGTATTTATGTGGAGACTGGCTTTGGATTCTGGAATCACGCCTTATGGATTAGAGCTTCCACCAATCATCCATGAATGAGTTGACAACAATCATTGATGAATTTCAATGATTGTTGTCAATTTATCCATTCTTGTCGTGGCTGGAAACTGATGTATTTGTATGACCTTCGATTGCTATATACTAACTACTATGCATCAAGTAAGTTCACATAGATGTCAATGTTTTGAAGCATGCATACCAGCATATGCTCTTTGTACTAGATGTATTCTAGGCTTCTTTTCAGGTAATGGTCTGATGGGTCTGATACGGATCGAGTATATAATCTACATAATATGTCAATGGCATGCATATGAGCATATCATTGTAATTTGATGTTTACCTAGATAAGATGTGCTCTGTATGCAACACAGAAACTATTATGTGGTATCTTAATCTTCTTAACATGCTTGTTTGGTCTAGCTGGCATCTTTCTTCTTCCAATTTCCTATTTATAGGTATAGGCATAGTATCAACATATGAGCTTTGCAATGCATCTCTAGAGTTTTCCATCGTAGCTTCTACTTGATTTCACATTTGTTGTTGTTGTTTTTTTTTTTTTTTCTTATATTAGAATTTGAAGTTGTAATAGAAGATTCCTAACCTTGGGGAGGAGGTGATGGCGGAGGGGAATGACGTTGACTTGTCAACTGTTAAGTCTCAGCTAAACCAATCCCATGATAGTCGGAAACAAGAGACGGAGCAACGGCAATCACAAGTGGATGTATTGCAAGGCAAGCTTATAGAGATGAGAGCTTTTATACAAGGATATGAGCAAGATGCAAAGATGGAGTTGGAGTTGCAGAATGAAGAACCAAAGCTACTGCGTCTTTGCTCACCTATTAGTAAGTTCTTTTTTTTCTTTTCTTCCTTTTGATTTTTTTATATTGTAAATTCTTGGTTTGGTTTTAGCTGGGCAAAATACCTCTCTTTTGAATGAATATTTCCAATTATGATATGAACTCAAGAAACTAGTGTGTCTTCTTTTTCTTAGACAATCCGTTTTGTATAAATTATATTGTTTGTTTGTTTGTTGTCCATTTTTGGAACACCAGCACTACATATTTTAATATATCTTATATTTTTCTTTGAATTGGGTTTAAAGTATGTGTGCTTAAAGATATAAGTCTTGTACGTTTTGTTTATCAAGTAACTTAGCTAAGTTGGTTAGAATTTATAACCTTTTGGACTTTGTTTGTATTGCTATGTAGAACTTATACTTTACATGTTTCATGCTAAGGCAGGAGCTGAAGATGGGAGTTTAGAGAAAAAGAGTTGTAAAAGATTCATTTTTGAGTTGGTAGTAGAGTGGGTTAACACAAAAGTTATTAGTTCCTTTTCAGTGACCAGAGAACTAAATGTAAAAAAGCTTTCAAATTAGGCTTGTTTGGATACTATTAGTATTCAGTAATTAGTTATTAGATTTCATTAGATTAATTGATTATTGCCTTTTAGTTTTTGACTTGTAGGTGTTGATGGGGATTTTGATAACAATCAAACTGCAACATAGTAATTCTGCCTTTTAGTTTTTGCTCGTATTGGTATGTTACTAATGCTTCTCTTGTTTCATGTCTCAATGCAGGATTTTGACAAGGAGTTCAAGAAGAGAGTATTTTCTTAGTGATAAGAGAAGTAGATGTAAAAAACTTTTTAATAAGCTCTTTTGAATATTAGTAGTAATTATTGATTAAATTTCATTAGATTGATTATGATAAAATAATATACAACTTTAAGAACTACTTGAGTATGGCTTTTATTTGATCATCTATATATATATATATATGTGATTATGATTTTGGTGCACAAAAAATAGTTTGTAATTCAACCAATTGTTATCAGGGATAATTTAACCAAAATTACTTTTGCTTGACAATTTAGGATCAATACATATTTGTAACTGAACAAATCGTTATAAGTGAGTTTTGCTTGATAATGACGACGATAGAAAAAAAAAAGGGTTTCGGAGTAGAATGGTGCAATTCTTACTATCAATATTGTAACTTGTTATAAATGAAGTTGTTTGGATGTTTATTTCACTCACCCGTATTTGTATGTAAGTTAGTCTTGTCAAATGTTTTTTCAAATGACCAGTACATGTTTGTAACTATAACTTGTTAATAAATGAAGTTGTTTGAATGTTTATTTCACTCACCAATATTTTTATGTAAGTTAGTCCGCATTTGACAAAATGTTTTTTCAAATGACCAGCACATGTTTGTAACTAAATTTCAAATTATCATAAAGAGTTTGTAGACTTTTGCTATGGTACAAATTAGCATGCTAAATTTCATATTACCATAGGACTTTGTATAGTCTTAAAACATTTAATCTACACATCGAGTTCCTGAGGGAAACTATTGAGTAAACTTTGTGCACTACTAAAAAAAGAATTTAATAAAAAAATGTACTAAGTATTAGTAAGTATGATTGTAGAAAGAACTAATGCTTTGGGGACGATGTGTAGAGTAAATATTTTAAGTGTCCGATGTTTTCGGTTTTGATTTAATTTTTTTCCGAGGACACGATGTGTAGAGTAAATATTTTAAGTGTCGTGCGCAAAATTTGGGGACGTTTCGACATCGTTACGACCTTTGATCGTGAAAAAAAATGACGTGGACCGTCGATTTTAAATAGGTTGGATTTAGACCGATTTTCGAATGATGGAGATGAAATTTGCCACGTATGATCTATTTGTGCTAACAGAAATATCCAATGGAATGGATTTTAACAAAAACGAATACGACATTCGGATACACAACGTGCACTAATACTTGGCTAGAAAAGTTTCTAATTAGTAGTAAGTGTGCCAATGTAAATGTGTAACCAAGCCAATAAAGTATGTTACTGATACAAAATTCATGACTTTTTTTACTAACTCCCTC
>JAYMTA010000200.1:0-35306 GCA_036897625.1 Pelargonium cotyledonis | reverse complement strand
TAGCTCTTCCCCGACGACCTCTAACATGGCCGAAGCGGAGATGCCGGCTGCGGCGTCGGCGGCAACAACGCCAACGCCGGCGACCACTACATACAAGGAGAAGAGGGAGGAGATGCGGCAGCAGAAGAGAGACGAAGAGGGCTTGCACCTCCTGACCTTGCTTCTCCAATGCGCCGAGGCCGTTTCGGCGGATAATTTCGAGGAAGCGAACAAGATGCTTCTAGAAATTTCCGAGCTCTCGACGCCGTTCGGGACATCAGCACAACGAGTGGCGGCGTACTTCTCGGAAGCCATGTCGGCGAGGCTGGTGAGCTCGTGCCTCGGAATATACGCCACGCTGCCATTATCATCTCCGTCGCCGTCGCCGTCGTCCCTCTCCTCCGTGGTGGTTCCTCATTGTTACACCCAAAAAATGGTCTCGGCGTTTCAAGTTTTCAACGGAATCAGCCCGTTCGTCAAGTTCTCGCACTTTACCGCCAATCAGGCGATTCAGGAAGCGTTCGAGAGGGAGGAGAGAGTGCACATAATCGATCTGGACATAATGCAAGGGCTGCAATGGCCGGGGCTGTTTCATATACTGGCGTCGAGGCCGGGAGGACCGCCGTACGTCCGGCTCACCGGACTCGGGACCTCCATGGAGGCGCTGGAGGCCACCGGGAAGCGGTTGTCCGATTTCGCCGAGAAACTGGGGCTGCCGTTCGAGTTCTTTCCGATCGCCGAGAAGGTCGGGAATTTGAATCCGGAGAAGCTGAATGTGAGCAAGAGGGAGGCCGTGGCCGTACACTGGCTGCAACATTCTCTCTACGACGTTACTGGTTCGGATTCGAAGACGCTGTGTCTTCTGCAAAGGTAATTAAAAATCAAAACTTTTTCTTGAATCAAAAAAAAAAAAAATCAAAACTTTTTTTTTTTGTGTTCAATTAGTCGTTAAAAGCGATTTGATGCATGCATGGAGATTTGTTAATTAAAGTAGAATAGAACAGTAATTGATGTGTTCTATTTCTTGGAATATGTAGCTTCATTTGGTCATTGACGTAGAGTCTACATGTAGGCTATAATTGTAGCGTTGATGGACATTTTCATTTCAAATTGCATATTTTCCAACGACAACAAACAAACAAATGCAACCCTTTTACTACTACTTTCTAACGTTACACATTCCACATCAAACATTTTTATTACGTTTAAATAGGTAGAGTTTGCAATTCAAATTTCTTATTAGATTCATGTCGCAAAAGAGTAATTTGATTAAAATAGTTGTAGATTGGAGAAAACGGGCACAATTGCTTGGTACAATCCCATCTAACTTTTATTTGTGAAAAATATTCTTTTTGACATGACTGTTCCGAATTGATTGAATAATGCACGTGGATTTGAATTCAAATGGTGAGATATTAGCAGCTATATACTAGGAAAATTTTATTGAAGTGTTGTTTTTAGGACCACCAACAAGGATTTTTAGAGTATTATTGTAGTGGTAATGATTACCCAAGTTGGACACAAACTGTTTGCTCAATCAAATGTGACAAAAAGGCTCTGTTTTTCATAGTATATTATAGGTGTATTTCCCAGGAAAGCCGTCCGTGATCGAATCTCAATTTCTATCCAGTACAGTCTTGATTCACATGCTAGCTAGCTGGATAGGTAATGTGTTAAAAATGTCATGTAACATGTTTAATTCCACAGGTTGGCACCAAAAGTAGTGACCATGGTCGAGCAGGACCTGAGTCATGCCGGTTCATTCCTGGGACGTTTTGTGGAGGCAATTCACTACTACTCGGCTCTGTTTGACTCGTTGGGCGCAAGCTACGGGGAGGAGAACGAGGAGAGGCATGTGGTGGAGCAGCAATTGCTGTCCCGGGAGATCCGTAACGTGCTGGCTGTGGGAGGGCCGTCTAGAAGCGGAGAGGTGAAGTTCCAAAACTGGAGGGAGAAGCTACAACAATCCGGTTTCAAAGGCATATCTTTGGCTGGCAATGCAGCTACGCAGGCGACATTGTTGTTGGGTATGTTTCCTTCGGATGGATACACGTTAGTGGAGGACACGGGCGCATTGAAGCTCGGGTGGAAGGACCTTTGTTTACTGACTGCATCGGCTTGGAGGCCGTTTCATGGTACCCAAGCGCAAAGCCATCAGCATCATTACTAGCTTATAGCTTAGCTCTTTTGATACTATTCATTCCTACGAGTACGATGTTTATTTTTGTTATTTGATTGGGGAAAGGAGGGTTAGGCCACATTGGTGAATGGTCTGTTTTGTGGCTTGGGTTGCAAATCTTTTGATCATAAAGTTCCCTGAGTTCTTATTACCATGTAAATAAGAGGATGGTGGAAGCAAGTGATTATTATTTTGTCATTTTATCTTCTCTCGTCTTTTTTTCTCGAGTAGTGTGATATAGAGTTGAGAGAGGACCTTGAGCTACATATATATATCAAGCCTCAACGAGGAGTTGGTTGGGCAAGCAGTAATTAAAAGTAAGTCAAAATACAACATAGAAAGAACTCCTACAAGCGGGAGGTGTAGATAAGAATAATTTTTATATAAAGACAAAGATAGTTTTTGCAACTCGATTTAAAAATTGTCCAACACAAAATAGAGTGAACTCTTCAAACACATTTGTCTGTTCCCGGCCTAGCTCATTCATTAAAAAAAAAAAAAAGAAAGAAACATTGTTACCAAATAAACTCTTTTTCAAGTGAAATCAATCCCAACAATATGTTAAAGCATATATAGTCTTAAATTAGTGCATACACAAGTGTACATAGACATGCACAATGCCTAAACTTTGAACAAAATTGAAAGAGTAATTAAAGGACATTGAAACATTTATTTCCCACTTGATATTTCCAAATAAGAGAAACACCTTCTTCCCCATCTTGTTACTTCACTACTTTTCCATCCCAAAAATCAACCAAGCTTTTCCCAAATTTCATCCATGGAAAAAACTTGGGGAAGGATGGTACATGATTCTTTCTTTTCTTCATTTAACGCTAACAAATGAGGTAATATTACACTGTTCTTTTTATCTCCTTGTTTTCTTCAACCACACACTCATGCTTTTCAACATTTTCAACATATCAAACTCAATGAAAAGTCAAGCTTTAAATGATTGTGCCAATTAATGTATATTATATGTTAGGCAATGGACACATATGAAATTCAATCTTAAAGGAAGCAAATGAAGAATGGGAAGGTATCATCTTTTTATTGCTTTGTTTATGGGGAAGCTAAAATTTGAAGACAATAGTCACTGAGATCTAATTCGAACAATATGAGAAGAAAGGTGATGGTTACGTACTCGCTGCCTCTACAGAAGGAACCAACAATGGGACCCGACTCTTTTTGAGTTTTAGCCAGCGAAACACCAGAAGCTATTGAAGCACACATGTACATGTGCAGCTCCATGTAGGCATGCATACGTGAACAACCCTAGGATCGATTATAAAAGACCCAATTTAGTATTTGAACTCTGGTGTTTCGACCATTTTTCTAAATGGATAATTACGGATTACTACCTATCTGTGATATTCCAAAACACATGACTATATTTTTCAGTTTTATAACATTTTACAACATATCTCGAATGTTCCTAAACACATGACTACATTTTTTTGTTTCCATAACATTTTACTGCTCTTTATGATGTTATAAAAATTAAAAAGTGTATTCATGTGTTTTAGGACATTAAAGATGTGTAGTAAAATGATATGGAAATCGAAAAGTGTAGCAGTAATGTGTTTTGAGACATCAAAATGAGTAGTAATCCGTAATGATCTATTTTTAAAAGAACTACTGATATAAACTTTAAAGGCAGTGACCATTTTGGGTCAATATTTGAAAGTCCATGGACTATCTTGGGTTTAAAAAAGTTTATAAACCAAATTGAATTGAAAAAACGGAAGATCATGAACTATTTTGTCATTTTGAGTCAAAAAAATTTACAAACTAAATTGGATTGAAACAACACTGAGCAATGTTATCTCTCCTTTTTTTTTTTATCGGCAATATGTACTTTTATTCTCGTAAAATAAATTACAAGACAAGTACAAGAGGCACAAGGCCTGAAGAAAATGAGCATAAAGTAGCTCAAGTGAAATGAGAGAGATACATGATGAAACTTAATGAAAATTAAATGCAACATCAAACTCTAAAGTGAGAATTTCAAGAGAAAATGTTGCATGTGTGAAAAGTTGAGAGTTCATTGAAGGTGAGATTGATGACTATGAGAAGCTGCCTTGGGAAGTGGACAAGTCGTGTGGGAAAGAGCGTGTGATCATAATAACAGTGAGAGAAACTTCACTTGGACCGATGAAACTCTGATGTGAATAATGCCGGAGAGACGCTGGAAAACAGGTGGTTTGATGAGGATGAAACTCCAGCGATGATAGAGAGCTCAAGCTTGAAAAGCTGGGACCACAACCCAACTTGGTGAGGCCGGCATCTAGCCGAATAAAGAGAACGACAAGAAAACAGAGGAACAACGGTGGTCGGAGGGGATATCACTGCCGAAAGGAGGCGGAACTGCCATGAATCGGAATGTCAGATGCATGAGAACTCGATGGTGTTGTCGGTGGTCACTGAATCTCGCCAGAGAGAGAACCGACAGATCTGATCCTGTCATCAATGAAGACCGCCAGAGATTTCGTTGAATGCACAAAATAGAGAGCGAGAGACGTGCGGCGGCTCCAGCGAGGATGGGAAGGCACGGTTGGCTCTTGGTCGGATGAGACGAGCCTCCGTATCGCGGTTTTCACCATATCTAATGCATTGAAATGAGGAGTGAGGAAGACAATGGGGCAGCTCGGAGCGGAGTGGCCGGCCTCGGCAGCTATGGAGGAGAAGAAAGGAGGAGGGGGGACTCACGGTGGCTGACCAATGGTGGTGGTGTGGGGTTTGTGGTGAATGATGAGTGAGTTTCAGTGATGACTGAACGGGTGGAAGACGACGAGGTTTATCATCTCCTATTTAGTATTTTCAATTTCAGTGTTTAGCTTTTTTACCAAAAAGTTTTAACAATATTATTGCTCTCTTAACATCTACATTGGAGATGTGCTAAAGGAAGGAACTTAAGGTCTTGTACCTCTTCGAGAATGGCAAATAAACCATGTTTAGCTGCTGATATATCAAATGACATGACCTTCTTTATACCCTCAATAAAATTGAAACGGGCCAACATTAGGGTGTCAGTATATACGTCACATCACTTTCAACTGCCACCATCCAATCCAATACCTCCATCGTAACATGGAGATGCAATTAGGTTTCGAATCCTCAAGCATTTGAATTTTAATCAAACATAAAATCAATATAGTTTAAATTTTCAAATCATATCGATTTTACTACGCAGAATTATGAATCATACCGAAATTTAACCAAAAATATGATTCAAGCTCTTTTCAAATCAGATTCAAATTAATACGTACAAATTCAAATTCAAATCCAAATAAATTGGATCCGAAATCCAACCACAAAGTACCGTTGGTTTGCAGTGTTTTAGACGCCAAACCGGTTGTTAAAGTAGTAAAATGAACCGGTTCACCCAGACCGGTCAAGGCTGTTGTTTTTGACGACTAGATATTGAGCTACACCTTCGCAATTTCGCATACAGTACAAAATAACAAAACGACTGATATTATCAGTATCAGGGGTTTTAACGGTTAACCTGCGAGAATCACCATCTCATGAGTCTCATTCCTCAGCTCTGTAGCTAAGTTTGATATAAATATCTCAGAAGCAAAATCTGTGGAGGCAAATTGCAGACAATGAAGGTGGCAAGGAACCTGGCGCGAAGAATGGGCGAGGCGTGGCCGTCGTCACCAGGAATTGGAGCAATTAGGGCTCTCCAGAGCCATGGCAGCCAAATTCTAATGTCTCCGCCACTGGTCTCTCTGGATCTTCCGGACATCTGGCCCCCTTCTCCGAGCTCTAACCATTACAGCGATGGCGAGGATGACGACCAACCTCCACCGTCCTCATCGTCATTTCATAATTTCTGTATGTTTGTTACTCTTCTCTTCTATTTATCCCTCACACATGCTAGTATTGTCGATGATTATATATTGTATGTTCATGATTGAATTGAATTGAATTGGATTGGATTGGATTGATTTGAGGACAGGACGAGTAGTTGATATCTTTAATATTAGTTTCGTTGTAATTAAATTAAAATTCTGCTTAGTAGCTTCATCAATTTACTCCGATATCAAAGATTTTGTGTTCATGTATGTTCTTAGGTTGCTTGTGTTCAATGTCTACTTATTTTGAACCAGTGCACTATCTCAAAATGAAATTGGAAATAGAATTATTCTATGTTCAGGACTATTTTGATCTTTGAACCTGACACATCTCATGTAATGGCATCTCGTCTTCCATTATCGTGAATTTTGTCCATTCTTAGTGTTGAAGAATCTAGTTTCGTACTGTAGCTGAGTTTGACCAATGTTCATTTCTTCATTTTCTCTTCTTATTTGGTTGGTTGATTTATATTTGATGCTCGCTGCAGCTGATAAGAATTCAGCTAAAGTGATTGATGGCAAGTCAATTGCAGAAGGGATTAGATCAAGAATTGGGAATGAAGTTAGGAGAATGAAGGAGTCCATTGGCGAGGTTCCTGGTTTAGCTGTGATTATGGTGGGTCAGAGGAGGGATTCACAGACATATGTCTGTAACAAGATTAAAGCTTGTGAAGAAACTGGAATCAAGTCTCTGCTGACTCAACTACCAGGTGACTGTACAGAGGATGTTGTTATCAATGCTTTGTCAAGTTTTAATGATGATCCAGCAGTTCATGGTATTCTTGTCCAGCTTCCTCTACCACAAGTAATTTCTATGACCATTATAGAACTCATTTTACTTATATCTGTTTGAGTATGTTAACTATAGCATCTTCAATTTTTGAAGCCCTTACAAACTCAGTCGCTCATGTCTGGGATTTGTAGACCCTCAACATTAGTTACCTTGAACAATTTGGTTGTGATTATGCATCATTTCTCCACCACATGTGTGCGAGGACACAAGAATATCTCCTTTGCTATAACTTTTCCTTCCAAAAAAAAATTCAACTAGACATAACATGTGATTGTATTTCTTTCAAGTTCCTGAAAGGTCAATTTAAATTCATGATGACCCAACTTAATTATGATACTCCCTTTGTTGCAAAATGAGTATCTTATTTTCTATATAAAAGTTTTTTTGTCCCAAAATGAATGTCGTCTTTGCTCTTTAGGAAGTTAGTTATCTTATACATGAAGTACCAATAATATCCCTACAATAAGTTCTACTACCTCATAAGTTTGTTGCAACAATTGCACATGAGTATATAGGGAAAAGTTCAACACTAGCTTACTTATCCTTAATTTTTTTCCAATTAAAGAATACAAGACACTCATTTTGGGACGGAGGGAGTATATGATTATTGTTTAAGTACTTAGGTTCACAATAGCTTGATGAGTTTTTTTATTTATTATTTTTTTCCAGACCAATCTACTAGGCAATAACCACATTCTCGTGGGTATTGATCTTGCATAGCTGCTCATGTGTAGCAATGATATAGTTAATGTTTTGTTGTACTACTATTTGAGAACCTGTCACTGTGGTATGGATGATTTATGAAAAAAAGGTGTCTAGGACAGCATATGGATGAGGAGAAGATTTTGGATGTGATGAGATTAGAAAAAGATGTAGATGGCTTCCATCCACTTAATATGGGCAATCTTGCCATGAGAGGAAGAGAGCCATTGTTCATCTCCTGCACTCCAAAGGGTTGCATTGAGTTATTGATCAGGTCCGGCGTGCAAATCATGGGGAAGAAAGCTGTAGTGATTGGGAGAAGCAACATTGTTGGATTGCCAACATCCTTGCTTTTGCAGGTAACACCGTGCACGTATACCATATATATTGCATTCAACGCTTTTTGTCTAGATTAATAATGAATAGTTTTGTTGATATTGTTGGCAGAGGCACCATGCAACAGTCAGCATGGTACATGATTTTACAGAGAACCCCGAACTGATCACTCGTGAAGCTGACATTGTGGTCACAGGTGCAGGTGTGCCTAACCTGGTCCGTGGCCATTGGCTAAAACCCGGTGCAGTAGTTCTTGATGTAGGAACATGTCCAGTTGAGGTAAGATTGAAAACCGTATTTATTTGAAGTTTACCTGAAGCTACATCTGATATCCTAATGCCACTGATACACGTGCCTAATGAGGGAACAGTACTTTACACTTCATCATAAGTTTATGATATAAATTAATTACACAAATGGATGAGCAGGATCCCAGCTGTGATAACGGTTATCGGCTCCAGGGAGATGTATGCTTTGAAGAATCTCTGGAAGTTGTGTCGGCCATTACCCCTGTGCCTGGGGGAGTCGGACCGATGACTATTGCTATGCTCTTGTCCAACACTCTTGATTCTGCCAAGCGTAAATACAACTTTGCGTGATAGTTCGACAGGCTAGCAGTAGCTCGATTCTTCCAGGGGTTTGCCATGTTTATCTCTCAATTTTAGATGCTGCCCTATTTTGTTATAATGGCTTCCAATGCTTCCTTAGTTCACAGTCATTTTACTATTGTGTCATATTGTTTAAATTTTGTACTCACTCCTCAAGACTTGAATAGATATAGAATCAGTGTAGGCCATTATTCCAGGTTTCGTTTACTTTGTGTAAGCTTGCGAGGTTAATAATGCAGCATAACATTTAATGCTAACTAAACCAAATCGCTCTCTATTGCTTCAAATAGAGTCAAAATTAGCTTTTGCTCGGCGAAATCACTGAGGAACTCCTTGGGGAAAAAGGCTAGAGGCAAGAAATGGGTGTTTATCCTAAAGAAATGCCAGAAACTTAATGATAGAGCTGGCAATTTGGATATGGACCCAAGGGCATCTGAAATCTGATCAATTTTAGAATTGATCAAATCAGGTTTTTCTTGCGAAAATATGGATTTGATCGGATGAGTTTATACTAAAAATTCAAGTTTTGTACAATTTGATTTGATCCGATTTGAAACTCTTCTTATCAGAATAATGTTACTCTTTTGCAATTAGAATCCAAAAAAATCCAATCTGAATCTGATGTAAAATTGGAATTGTCACCTCTACTTCACGGTCAAGGAGAAGCCATTCCTATCCATTAGAGGTTGCAATTTCGTGTTTTGGGTTCATGTTTTGTTTGTTCAAGTTAGGTTGATAAATCTAATCTAAATTTGATCCGACAGGTCTTTAGGTTCGTTCACGTTTCGAGCACGAAATAAGTTTCACTTTGTATGGATAAACTATGTGGATTTGACTGATCTGATCTTACATTTTGACAAGAAAAATCCAACCCAACTCAAAAGTTGCCCGGATCGAATCAAACTAAAATTGAATCAGAATTTGGGTGCCCTCATGTTTATGTACAAATTGCCAGCTCCACTAGTGACTCCCACACTAAAATTATACTCCTACCACAATATTACAAACTACCAAATACCAAGTGATAGAGTGGATAAATGCTTGGTCTCAAAATATTACAAACCTGTAGCAAATATTCATCCACGTATATATTCTGACGACAGAGACAGAATCTAATGGGCCTCACGAACTAATCTATGGGCCAGAGCCCAATAAATCAGAACAAAAGAATAAGTTGGTCCGAACAAAAAAGAAATATAGTAAATAACAATACGAAGAAATGAAGGGCATGGCATTTGCATTGGCATAAAGCAGGCACATGATCTGTGAAACCATTTCGTGTTGCAAGCATGGGAGCTACGGATGCGGGAGGCTCGGACCATGGAAATGCCCAGAGATGGGGCAAGTTTCTGGCAACGGTTCTCATCGGAGGCGTGGCGGTGGGGCTGGCTGTCTACGTCGGTGTTAATGGCGGTGGTGACGCTCTGTCTCTGGGATTTCCCCGCCGACGGAAGAAGAAGGTCGTGCGCGTTTACATGGACGGCTGTTTCGATATGATGCACTACGGCCACTGCAACGCCCTCCGTCAGGCTCGTGCCCTCGGCGACCAATTGGTTGTCGGTGTTGTCAGCGACGCCGAAATCATTGCCAACAAAGGCCCTCCTGTTACTCCTCTGAAAGAGAGGTACCTCAGCTCCTTTCATTATTATTTTTTGAATTTTTATTGTTGTGATTTATTGCTTTTTCTTTAATTCTTCCTCGCCGGAATCATGATTGAATTTGTCTATTCACTTTTTGAAATTTATGTTTTAATTGTCCCCATTTTACATTATTTTTGAAATTTAGGTATTATTCTTTCTTGTATTCGGAATAGAAACGGATGATTTAGCTTTGGAGCATGGAATATTATAACTTATGTACATGAATCATTTGTTTGTGTTGTTTTGTTTGCAGGATGATTATGGTTAGTGCTGTGAAGTGGGTTGACCAAGTTATTCCTGATGCACCATATGCTATAACTGAAGAATTCATGAAAAAACTATTTGATGAGTACAACATAGACTACATTATTCATGGGGATGATCCTTGTGTTCTTCCTGATGGAACTGATGCGTATGCCCTTGCTAAGAAGGCTGGCCGGTATAAGCAGATTAAGCGTACCGAAGGAGTGTCAAGCACTGACATAGTCGGTCTGGTTTCATTCCTCATATTGGTTTCATTTTCTGTTATATTTTATTTCGTTGCTTCTATGTAGTTGAAGTTGGATTTCACCATGCGATAGCTAGTATTCATATTTTTGTACTTTAGATTTTGTCAAATGTAGGTGACTAGTTCTTTCCTCTTTCTATTTTTGATATACTATGTTAAGATAGGCAAATTGAACAAGGGATTGAGTTTTGAGAGGATATAGGTCTAAAATAGAGTGCGAGTGCAGTTGTTTTAGATAACTACAAGGAAGAGGACTCATAACAGTGAGAGACACTAACTAAACTCTTCAAGAATTAGGCTATAGAGGGATGGGTTTGCCATGGTGTTTTTTGGAATTTGAGATAAGTGAGTAATGAATTCATTCAGGCCATTCAGGAGTGGCTTAATGTTATATGTTTTACTCCTATATTAATTGAATTTGCTTGCCAATCGTGTGCTTGATGCAGTTTTATTTCTATGTTATGTTAGTTGTGTAGTCTTATGTGCCTTTTCCAACTAAACATATGCAGCAGGATGTGCAATTAAACATCACTTTCTGCTTTATCTTTTACACGAGCTACTTGGATTTTATATGTAAATATTTATTTGTGTGTAATGTTGTAAACAGGCCGTATGCTTCTTTGTGTAAGAGAAAGATCAGTCAGCGACAGTCACAACCACCATTCCTTGCAAAGACAGTTTAGCCACGGCCACAGCCAGAAGATTGAAGACGGTGGAACTCGTGTATCTCATTTTCTGCCCACATCTCGCAGGATTGTTCAATTCTCCAATGGGAAGGTATGTGCTCTTTAAAAATTCCTTTTTGGATATTTGGTTGTGTGCAATCCAAGAAGCAAATTGGTTCCTAGAAGTCTCTCTATTGTAAGTTATCTATGATGCATGTAGATGGCTTATAACAGGGAAGTGCATTTTTTCCCTTTTTTTCCTCCCTAATAAATGCCAGCATTATTTTGATTGCTAAATGCTTATTGATAGATGAGCTTCCCTTTTAAAAGTTATGGATTCTTATATGATGTTTAACTATAAAATTTTGTCTTATTTTCATTGTTTTTGCATATCAAATTAATCCATTTTAAAGATCCAGTACTGTACTACTGTATGCTTGCATGATTCAGTTTAAAAGCCTTATCCTAAACCAGTTAGAATCAACTACATAAATTCTTTAGCTTAGCAGTTTGGTTTGGGATCCTCCAGCTGTATCATCTACTACTTAAGCATTTATAATCAACAACCGTGATGATAGCAATATCATCTCACATATGATTCATCATTCTCGGTTCTTCATCACTTATGGAAACCTTTTGCACCTCTATTAGCTCTAAACCAAGTAAAATTATATTTTGAAGAAGACATGCACACAATAATGTAATTGCTCAGCTGGTGACCTGGATAGTGGATACTGACTGATGTCATACAGTGGGTGCTGCAGAAAATTGACATGTTAGCAAGAAGGTCACACTTGGGTTGTAAATAAGTTGTCTTGCTCAAAATTTTGACTTTGGTTTCTCCTGTCAACTTGGGATTATAGATGCACCTGGGCTATATTGTATTCTAACATTATAGATACAGGCATACCTGTAAGGAATTGTGGACTTTTTATTTTAGAAATGTATTGTTGACATTGGTTAGTTTCTATTAATTTTTATCCTAGGCTCCTTAGTCGTTGTTGGTGGGCTACTAAAAATGGAGTTTTACAGTCTGGAAACTCCTGATTCCAGATACCATAGGTTAATGCATAAAGGAGTCCTGGTTAATCTAGAGGTTGGTGTGGGAGTGCAAACGAGTGCTTCTCTTTATCTCTCAGCCAAGATGAATAGGCATTTGAAGTGGCCATCTGACCCTAGCAAGCATGTTGCTAACTAGTCTTTATTGAACTAAACTGTAATCTGAAAATGCCTATCTAAATACTGTAGTTTGTAGACCTAGCGTGACTTCAATGACAACCTATTCATTTAACACCTTATATGGAGACTGGGCCCTAAGGTCACTCTACTACGTTTAAACATCTTATCTAGTGCAAAATATGTCTTGTAGTTCTAAACTTACTCTTAACAGTTAGCACTTAAATATTATAGTCACTGCCAGTAGCTTCAAGTTGTTTCCTCGTCCTTCAAGTTGTGATGTTCTTTAATTTTTCTTGGTAAACTCTTATCTTTCTCTATGTTTTTCCTGTATTTAACATCAACAAAAATGTGCGTGTTCTACTTTTCTACCTTGTACTGTCTTTGATTTTGATTTTCATACTTGATGTAGGGGGCAGGACCAGATGCTCGCATAGTTTATATTGATGGTGCATTTGATCTTTTCCATGCTGGACATGTGGAGGTATTCATATTTCACGTTCATCTTTGATATCATTTGCACATAGTTGAATGGCAACTCATTGGTCAGCAATGTTTTCCATTTAAATGAATGGATTTTTCCCCTTGTTTCACGTCCTTGAGGCATTATCCATTTTAATAACATTCTTGACCCCACAAGAGTGTGTGTGTGGTAATTGTCTCAGTTCATCACATATCTTCTTCTTCTTTTTTTGCTCGGTACATCATGTATCTTCTTAGTTTACTTTTAGTTCTAGTTCTTAAGATCTCAAAAAATGAATTAGTTTTGCCAAATCACACCATCTTCTAGTTACTGTCAAGCAGCAATTGGGGTTATGTTTACAGCTTCCATGGTTCCATCCTTTTCATTCTTTTATCCCTCTCTTTTTTTTTAACACTTATCCCTCTTTTCTTAATTCTTGTAAAATGTGACAATTTCTAAATGAGTTTCTGTTGTTTTATTCATAGCTGTTCTTTCCAATGTGACCTTCATTGTATGGATACCGGACCCCACATCATACTATGACTCCGTATTGAAAGATGTGTGAGATAAGTTTGTCGAGGCCGCGCGACCCCTTTCTTAAAAAATGACGGTGTGCGGCCTGAACTGCTTATATGCATGTTTCTAAGCTTAGAATCGTCATCCGAATTTATGGTCCAGGAACCGAACAATGGTTATGTTCAGCTCGTGAGCATAACCAACCCTAGGGACTAGATAGCGGGTATGCCCGAGGGAAGATGTTAGAAATTCAAACGCAACCAGCCGGCCCCCACTTTCTTTTTTGCCATTTTATATGGTATATTAAATCTAATGACTCTTAAGATGCAAATGACAAATAGATAAAATTAAACCAAAACGAACGATTAACAACGTAAATAACATGTAACGTTAACGTGAGCATGAACAATATTTATCATCTAAATTAAATTGTGTGAAGCATGTTGATGCACTGTTTTGGCTCGGTCAAAGGAGCACAATTGAGATGTGATGTCGTCTTGTACATGTGTAAGAGTAGTTGTCTTGAAATCTGGAAATGTTCTAAGTCTAGATCTGGAGGTTGTGGTCTTGAAGGCTGGAATCAGAGGCTTGAGACCTTACTCCTGGGTTCCTGGAGCTTGCACAAGGGTAGCATACCATTCATTGGAAACTTGGGTCTGTGCCCAGAACCTGTCTCAGGCATGAGGGAGGACTATACAAGAGAATATTAGAGAGAGAAAGTCTCAGTGTAAATGATGGGATCCCCTCCTACCAATAAGGAAGTAATATGCTTACAAACCAAACTCGTCACATGTTGTCATGTGGTTGGACGTTGATAAGTGGGGTCTTCTTTGAAACCCATGTGGTTGCTTGAGCTCTAGCCTCTTGGGCGCGCCATTTGTGGGCGTAGGGTGAGCTCTATCCCTAAGATTTATCACCTATAAATTAGCAATGTTTTGTGCATACATTTCATCCAATCTAATATTTTGCACCTTTTTAGTTCTTATGTAAATTTAATAAATTGAGTTTTTTTTTGTGCCAACTCCTTGCTTCTCCTATCAAAAAAGTATAAAGGGTCCAACCAAATAAAGGAATTTATTGATGACTTTTTTTTTTTTCCTCATTTCATGTGGTATTGTTCATTCATACGAGAAAGGGTTATATATATTTAATATTTTAATTGCTGGTACAGATTTTGAGACTTGCTCGGGGCCTTGGAGATTTTCTTCTTGTCGGCATACACACTGATCTGACTGTCAGGTTGCTCTCCCTTTCTCTCTTTTGCTTTTTTATTTTTTTTGTAAAGTGCAATACTAGTTCATGACCATTGGTTTCTTAGGATGACATGTATGATACAAGTGTATGCACGTGGGGTGTGTGCATAATTCGGTTATAATTGAAATTGAATTGAAATAAGAAAATAAAAGTTGTGTACAACATTGTTCTTGTATTCTGAACTAATTGACTTCGATTTAAATTTGTGTTCTAGTGGATTTGGAAAAGAGATCACAATAAATAAATCATTGGTCACATGCCGGCATGATAAAAGACTTCAAGTTTGGATACCCTTTACTAAGAATAGCAATCTTGTTACTAGATTGATGAGGAACAACAAATGATCCTATAGTTTTACTTCTAGTTCAGTTCTGGGGAGCTAGAGGTGATCATCAATTCATCTGTTCTCATTATAATTCTTATTAATGTGTTCTCAGTGCAAATAGAGGAGCACATCGCCCTATCATGAATCTTCACGAAAGAAGCTTGAGTGTCTTAGCTTGCCGTTATGTAGATGAGGTTATAATTGGTGCTCCTTGGGAAGTGTCTAAAGACATGGTTAGTTTTCTTTCATCTTGAACTCTTTCTAATATACTTGATTTCTTCTATTTGTTCCAATACAATTATGCAATTTTAATTTACGTTGAGCGGCAAATATGTTCAAATTCCCATGAAATCAGAAATCTTATTGAATAAATGGAAGAATTTGTGGTATAAGGTTATCTCTTCCCTTGTGTATTTAAGGTTTCCCTTTGCATTTCAATTTTTCTGTTGGTATAGAAGTGCTTTGTGAGAAGATGAAGAAAATCTATTGATGGATATTGAGTTTGGTCCCTATTTATAGATTTTCTCACCCCCATTTGCTATCAGAAAGTGGGGGAGAAAAGCATATTGGAATATTGACGAAAAGAGAATTATATTGAAATAATTTTGGAGTCTGTTTTGGCTATTTCAAGGAAGAGCTTCAGCAATAATTGTTCTCCCATTTGGATAAATTAATGAAATTTTGTTGTAATATCTTTATCGTTGCTGCTTTTACTTTAAACAACATAGGTGGATTTGATTTGGTTTTGAATAAGTGAATCAACTTAAAATCAATCAATTATGTGTATATATAGTCTGAAATGAGTAGAGGGTATTTAAAAGAGAAGAGTTGTAATATTACTTTTACATTATATTGACCTATTTAGATTTTTTCACTGCAGCTTATAACCTTCAACATCTCATTGGTTGTACATGGAACAGTGGCAGAGAATGATGATTTTCAGAAGGTAAACTGTGTGTAAAATAAGCTGCCCTTTATGATGCAAACATGATCGGTTATTGATGTAGTTTTTATGAAACAGGACTCCGGCAATCCATATGCTGTTCCAATCAGTATGGATATGTTCAAAGTTTTGGAAAGCCCTTTGGATATCACAACTACCACTATAATCAGGCGGATTGTCTCGAACCATGAAGCATACCAGGTTCCCTTTGCGTCCCACCTGTATTGTCTTTTGCACTGTTGATTAAATATTGTAGTCTGCTATGTTTATCAGATACATCACACCGCTTCCCAACAATTAGCTTGCACTGACCTTTAATAACCAGCTTGAGTTCACAGGAACTAGAGCAAAAAATATAGACCCGAACCCGTGGGTGCCCAAAATCAGATCCGACCAAATTTCGGATTGGATTGGGCAAACCCGTGTGAATCAAAACATTTCATGCCTAAAATTGATCTGATCCGACCCACATCCTGAAGCTCTGGGGCCAGATTCGGGTTAGGCTTTATCAACCCAAACATACCCGATCAGCACCCAAAATTGTCACCTCTAACTGGAATGTCCTGTGACCTGTCCATGTGGGAGTAACAGAATCTCTCCTGATCCGATGGTTAGTTGTCTTAATATGCTTTCTTGCCTGTGTTTACATCGTCTGCAGAAACGAAACGAGAAGAAGGCAGACAGTGAGAGGAGGTATTACGATGACAAAACTTATGTTTCCGGTGACTGATTTATATGGGGATCATGTTGAGCATATAAATGGGTACATGGGTTTTCGTTGAGCCCTTCACATTTATTCTATTACTTGCATCACAGAGATTGTTTGGCAGCAATCCTAGATCACAGTCTATTGCTGAACCAGCCTTGCCTTGAAGTCATATGTATTTGTAATGTGTAATTTTTTTCGGAATATTTTGTTGGTATCTGATCCAAGACATTAGTAGAGATAACTATTACATTAGAAAAAATCAAGCTTCTAAGCCCGTGTAATCAATTATCATATCTCGCGTACTCATCTTAATGTGTCTCATTGAATCTGAGATTTTAGCTATATGTTAAATTTTAATCATGTGTCAATATCGCAGTCTTGTAGCTGAAAAAAAAAAAAAAAAAAAACTATGTTGGGAAATTAGTATTTGCTATTGGTAAAAACAAGAACTGTTATGATACGAACAAGAGATTAGTATCAGCTCAGTGTCAAAACCATCACTAATGAGGATATATATTATTTTTTCCCGTATATCAGCACTGAGACTTTCAATTCCTCGGGAGATCAAGTGAAATAAACGAAGAATATTGTTTCGTTGTTCGCTCCCTTCTCAGCTAGTTTGGTGTCCGATTCTCGTTCATTCGAGACAAAACAAAACCGTCACACTACACTATGGCCATCAAAAACCAACAAATTACGCCTTCAATCTCATGCGTTCATTATAGTTTTCAACTTACAATACAACATTTTTCTCCGAATACAATCAAAGTTGCACCAAACTAATAATAATACAAAAAAGAGAGTACAACAATTACTTAGGCTCTACTTTCGCAGGAAGTGTGTATCCACCACTATAATCAAAAGCATTGCTTTCAGTATTCTCCTTTTTCGGAAAAGAGTCATTATAAGGATGCTTGAAACCACCTTTTGTAGCTCCAAACTCTGTTGTAGACGATGATGCAGATGTTGAGTTTGTATTGATCCCATCATTCTGCAAAATGAGCTCTATAGCCTTCACCACTTCACTCATTGTTGGGCGGTCTGGAGCTGATTCTTCGACGCATTGCATCGCCAACTCCAAGAACTTCCCGAACCCTACAGATTTTGCTGTGTTTCTAATGGTCGGATCCATCATTTCCCTCAACCCGTAGTGTTCTTGGTCTGTTTTATCCATTGCAATGCGCACCTCTCGCACAACGTACTTGCCTTTCTCGATGGGCTGTCTCGCGGTTACTAGCTCGAGCATTACCACTCCAAAACTGTACACATCGCTCTTCTCTGTTAGTTGTTGACTCATGTAGTACTCGGGATCAAGATAGCCCTGCACACTCAAAATAGCAACACTTCAATTGATTGTGTGTAAAACTATGATGCACAGTTAGGTTCAATTTTTCAACACATCTGTGTTTTTTTACGTATCTTACACTTGGACACTCTACGAATACGTGTCAGACACTTGATTTTACTTGTCTCTAGTGGCGGAGCTGGGGGTGGTTGTGATAGGCAGCTGCCATTGTCAGCCTCCCAAAAGGGCCAAAATGCCTTGTTTCTTCAAATATTATCATTAGTGCCTATGCCGAGTAGTTAGAAAATGCTCCTTTAACCGAAAGGTTTTGTGTTTTAACCCTGTTTTGTCGACAAATAATGGTCTAACCTTGCACAAGTGAGAGCAAGAAGACAAAATTTGCCCAAACCTTAGTGCCTTGCAAAATAATTTAGCATAATTTTATTTTGCCCTCTCCTTTAGGAAACCCTGGGTATGCCATTGTGTGTCTCCCCAATATTTTAATCATGGTTTTTAAAAGCACACGTGTCCGACACACTGACAGCAAAACTTGATGTAACTTCTATGCGCTAATATAGCAAATATAAATTACAAATTATTATTTCTGAAATTTACTTAGCATGTCTTGTTAATGATTTAGTAAGAGAATGTGTCACCGTATTCATGTCGTGTTTTTTATCTCGTACCTATGTCAATGCCTACCTAAAAATTGAATATTTTGTAAGAGTGGGAACACCTACCAGTGTGCCTTTAACTTGAGTTGAAACATGCCCCTTTGCACTGTCTGATACCAGCTTGGACAAGCCAAAATCTGCTACTTTTGCTGTCAAACTTTCGTCGAGTAAAATGTTGGTGGACTTAACATCTCTATGGATTATAGGAGGACTTGCAAGCTCATGGAGATAAGCTAGGCCTCTGGCTGACCCAAGAGCAACTCGGAGTCTCCTCTTCCAGTCAAGATGGATCCCGGATTTTCCTACAGCATTCATTACTTTACTTCTAAGCAACAACTTTAGCAAAGTTCAGAACAATCAACAGATTATGTATTTTGAGCATACATTGTTCACATCACTAATTTGTTGCAACTGACTGAAACTTGGTCCCCTTGAAAATATAATTCAATACCTGACAAGCTCTCTCTGAGTGTTCCATTAGGCATGAATTCGTAAACCAGCATCTGTTCTCCTTGTTCAAAACAAAAACCCACAAGTCCAACAACATTCTTGTGGTGAACTCGCGAAAGCAATTCAATTTCAGTCTTGAACTCGTGCCCACCCTGTGTTGATCCTTGCTGTGCGCGTTTGATTGCCACCATCTGTCCTTCGGGAATCACTCCTTTGTAGACCTGGCAACGACAAGGAGGAGATCAATAAAAAGAAAATAACAATTGAGAGCAAAGTTAGGCAAATGTGGAATATTCACCTTGCCATATCCCCCTGAGCCTATCTCATTACTTGAGGAAAAATTATTGGTACACTTCTTGAGCTCATCATAAGAGAACCATCTTGCTCCCTTCAATTGTGGTGCACCACCACTGTCTTTGCCACTAGGTGCCCATGATGCTGAAACAAAGAAACAACAGTTAGCTATATAGCCAGCAACTATTTCAATTCGGCCTCACAAAATAGGAGTAATATATAGTAGCCATTTTACCGAATGGTCTACTTAATCCAATGGCTCTTTCTGCACGTTTCTTTTGCCAAATAGCATATATGCCTAATCCCAAGAGTCCCAAAACCAGAAAGGCACAACCAATAGCTATTCCAATAATCAACCGAGAGTTGAGAGAAGTTTTTCCATGTGTATCTGAAATAATTGTGTTGTTTTAGGTCAAGCAATCGTATAAATGAATAGCATCAATACTGCACCTGCAAGTAAAAGGTGTAATAAAGATTTTACCTGGGAAAATATAAGGAGATGCGAGGAAGAAAAAGGGTCCAAAATCTGGAGGAGGCTTAAAGGTCTGATTGCTCAATTTAAACCCAATTCTTAGGACTTCAGACCGATTGAAATATTGTCCGCTGGGTGGAAACAGTGCTAGCTGCACCTGGAGATAATCATCAGTATTGAAAAAAGGGTTCTGAAGTGAAACTGAACCAGGAGTGAGGTCCAGCTTCACCCAGAGGCTCATTTCAAGAGTATGAAAGACAGTTGAATTGGTTAACACCCGGAATCTGGGTCCTCTGAAGTACAATGTTCCTTCGTATGGATAGGAACATTCACAGCTCTGAGGACTGAGCTTTTGATCTGAGGGACATAATTTACCTCCACAGTTTGCAAGACTAGTAGAATATGGCTTTGTGGTTTGTTCCTGTAGCTGACAATAATTAGTATTTGAGAGAGCAGTGCTGCTGGAACACACTGGATTGCCTATTAATCTGAGATAACAAACGAGAATAGTCGTGACTTGTCAGAGGATTATGCATAGCATAGTATTACAACATCAAGATGAAGAATGAGGATGATGAACCGTCTTACATTAATGCATTTGTGTATCCAGAACCCAATGTTACTGAGGAAATCTGGTTATTTTGTAGATCAACAAGCTCTAGATCAGGGCTGATGCTTTCACCCATGCTCAATGTTTCATTAAACTCATTGTTCTTCAGTTTCCTGACAAATTTTTGAAAGAGATGATTCAAAATCTTAACACTTTTTGCTTTATGAAAGTTACTGATGGTCCAATCCAATGTTTCCAAGTCGGGTCTTACACTTGCTGTAGCTGCGGAAAACTGAAGAGTTTCTGGGGAACAGGCCCTTGAAGTGATCCAAATTCTATAACCCTGATCATCATAAAATCCACATAAGATGAGAGAGTACTCCTAGGAATTATCAGATTTTTCATTTGTACATCACAGAAAACTTACAGAGTGGTAAGCGAAGGTAAGGTTGAGAACCAAATTGGAGCTTCGGATGGGTCAAATGAATTGTTGCTGAGGTCCCTGAGAAAAAAATAATATATTACTAGAATGTTAATATGGCAAGCAAGAACTCAAATCATGGCAAATTAGAACTGAAAATGACAATGCTCATTATTTACACTCACACATAATTAAGAGTAGTCATTTCAGCTAAATTTGGTAGAGGACCTATCAACTTATTGTGCGCTAAATTCCTGAAGGACAAAATGATAGTATTAGAAAGATAAAAAGAAATGAGAAATTATATCCTTTGCAACAAAATTTCCAAAATTCATAATTTGACAGACATGCATAGGATACAATATAATAGAGAAAAGAATTGTCATCTTGTATATCACTTCAGTGTAAAAAAAACATAAAAGCAAGAAAGACTGCAATATTTGTTACCCACAATTCATTGAGGTTTGTAAGGTTGTTGAGATTTGTCGGGACCTTTCCCGCCAGAGCATTTCTATCTAGCCGACTGTTGTAAATTGGAACAATATGCACTCCAGTCAATATCAGAATTGAAAAATACAGGAAATGATGGAGTTATGGTGGAGTTTTTACTCACAGAACCTCAAGACTCTTAACCAGGCCTAATGTTGACGGTATACTTCCAGAAAATTGATTTCCATCAAATAATCTGTCATTGAAGAGCCTCAATCAATAAACTAGATGAAGAAAATTATTTTTTAAAAATGTAGTAAAGGGGGTGTATCAGCTTACACATGTATCAGTATCATCTGGGAGCTAAATAGTTCCGGTGGAATTGTACCTGAAAGCTGGTTCTTATTGAAATGACTGTAGAATCATAACAATTTCAAACATAGTCATTGGTCCAACATTTATCATTGTTCATATTTTCCACTGGAGATGAGTTGGGAAGCTAAATAGTACTCACAAGTGTTTAGCCTTTAGAAGAAGGTCCAAGCCTGAGGTGGTGGATGTTGAGATTGGAAGAGAACCTGTCAACTTATTGTCTGCTAGGTCCAGCCAGTAGAGTTTTGAAAGTTTACCAAAGGAAGGCGGTATCCTACCGGTGAAATTGTTCGAGTTCAAAGCCCTAAAAAGAAAATTTGAGTTGAATAAAAGATAATTTCAACCAAAGGTATATATACAATGAAGTATAGTCAATTAGTAACATCTCGGTTCCTTGAATTCTCACAAGAAGGATAAATCTTCAAGATTGCCCAATTCATCTGGAATGTTACCACTGAAGCTACAGCCAGCCAAGATTCTGGAGAACAAGCATGTCTACTCATTACAATCATTATAAAGAAACTGTATATGAAGTAACCAAAATAGCTTCTCTGTTGGATCTTACAGGATATTCAGCTTCTTTATATTTCCTAATTGTGGAGAGAGGGAGCCTGTGAGATCCCGATTAAACGACAAATCCCTGCAATAATATAACACCAAACTTTAAAGGAAGAGACAAAGGCATCTCCTTCAAAGTTAAGAAAAATGCAAGTGACACATGTTTGTGAGAGCAGAACTTCAAGACAATTGCTCCAAATATATCATATAACAATACACATAAGAAAAAGGAGGGAACAGAACTCACAAGGATCTCAACTCAGTGAGCCCCCCAATGTCACCACTTAGTTTTCCTTTAATGCCCATAGATGATAATCCCCTGAAAATATAAAACATTCATTCATAAATTCTACCTTCTATGTCCTTGATTAACAAGAAAAATACTAATAGTGCCGTTATGGTTAGAAGGAAGAGAAAAAAGGCGGAAGGCAAATGATTACACTCACAGTCCGGTTACCCTGGAATCATTGCAGGTGATTCCTTCCCAGGGCGTTCCACAAGGATCATCTGACTTTGCCCAGTGTGGAGGTGTATTTTCCCATATATCCTTCAAAGACTGAAGCACAACAACTGCACCAAGAAGCGAGGACTAATAAACATAAATATCTCTGGAAATCCTTCAAAAAAGTGTTAAATCGAAACAAAATCCAAGTAGAACATACTATTAGCTGCAAATGGACCATCCATACAACTAGAATGAAATTAGAGTTTAAGGAAACAAATGAAAGTGCAAGAGCATTATGGAAACTTGGGGCAGAAAATGAAGATTGAAGCACAACAATAATGAACATAAATATCTATGAAAATCCTTCAAATAAGTATTAGATCAAACAAAATCCATGCAGAAAATACTATTAACTGCAAAAAGACCATACAACTAGAATTAATTTTAGAGTATAACTACAGGAAGGGGCTTTGGTAGCAACGATCACATCGAATCAACTGCTGGAAGATCTAGCACTGTATATCCTAAAATTAATCAATATATTCTACACAATTTCAATGACGATGTAGAGCAGTAAATTCACAAACAATCAATAAAATGAACAAGTAATTAGATAGATCAGTTAAATTGTTCTTCGAGTGCGTACAGTCGTGAGGATCGGTGACGGAGAAGACGACGTGAAATGGTGCAGAGACGAGAGCGAGAGAGAAGAGCAACAAGTGAACGAGCGCCATGGACGGCTACAGGCGGAGCTCTGTCTCAGCTGCTAGAGACTCAGAGAGCATAATGCTACCAAGGCAATAATGAAGGTTGGAGGATGGATCTATTGTAAGCTTACAAGGTAATCATGGATTCGAGACTGGTCTGTGTGTGAGTGGGATGGGAGTGGCGACTGGTAGAGAGAAGAAGGAGAAGAAGAAGAAGATCATCGTCGAACTTTCAAAAGAAGAAACAAATATCAGCACCAATTTTGAAGTTTGAAATAAATAAATAAATAAATAAAAGTAGTAGTAGTAATTACTAGTTTGAAATTTATAGTAATGATTTTGACTTGTCTTTAAAGCTAATCAACACTCCCACTACCTACCCAATCCAGTTCCATATACTCATAGCAATTACTGCTACTAGGGTGATTTTTTTTTTTTTTTTGACCTTTTCCCGCCACCCAAGCTGTTTATGTCTTCATCACCAATTTAGTAGCACTAATTAGCATTTAGCGCCAAGCAGCCACCACATTTCTCTCTTCATCTCTACGGGTCGAGTGTCAATCCGTGTTCACAGGCATGTTGGATCAAACGATTTAAGTACTTTTAATTTTTTGAGTTTTAAGTTTAAATTTTCTTGATGACGGTACATAATAGAATTTCGAATTTGTTTAATCTAAATTTATAAGAATTCGTGTTGTGTCACGAGACAAATTGGTTACTTACTTTGGATCGCAATTGTTTCCTTTAGTTGATCACTATTGCCTGTTGGTTAGGGAATAGTAGGTGCGTTGAGGTCCCATCCTACGAACCAACATTATTTCAAGTTGATCCGTTCTACTCTACTCAACTCCACTTGACATGACCCAGTGATTGAGAGCTACCACGCCCAGAGACAAAATTCAATTCTAAACCAATCCTATTTATGTTCTCAACTACATTAGACCCCACCATCACATGTTTTTGACTTTGGATTAGTCTTCAAGCAAACCCCTCCCCCTTAATTTTGCCAATTTTAACTCGAACCCAAAAAATTTGAAATCCGCATAACTTAAATATATCTCGTAATAATTTCATACTCGAGTTACATTCGAAATCCAAAATAGACACTTCTACCGACCGACCTTTCAACCTAACTAACTCATACATTTGAACCTAGGTATCAGTTTTTCCCTAATTTCCCACAATATGAAAGTTTTCATGTGGTGAGGAATGTACTTTCTATATATATATTTATATTGGATGGTGATGGAAGAAGAAAGTCACATGGTGTGACCACCAATTCATACAAGCGTATCAAGTGGTTAGTGCCACTTCCTATCAATTCAATTTCAATCGTGGACCTATTTCAGTTCGTCATAAACTAGTTTTCCATTTTCACTACATTAATTTCAAGCCTAAAATGCATGGTTGCCAATTTTGTACCAACACAGGAACCAATTCACTCCAATTAATACCATAGCACAATTCTAGAGAATCATAATTCATGACCTTAAATCTCTTCCTTTCACCTGGTTACAAGTACATCCAGAACTCCATGAGATACATATATAAAAACTACACTAAATTGATACAAAATATAATGAATCAGTCAATTAAGTTTCACATTACCTAATAGAGGAAGAAAAAAAGTTCAAATGAGCCAAACCTCCCCTTTCCGAGCTCTACCTCTCCCGAAATAATACAGATGAACAAAGAAAAAAGATACCCTACAGCAGGGGGTTGAGTTTGACCGCTTTCTCACTCAATAATGAATAGCAAACCAGTCTCCACAATACAAACGCAGAGAGCAATTGAATCTCCTCAAACAAACATGAATGTAATTATTTGCCATGTCGTTCATTTCGGGCAGCATTTTCTGCATTAGTCCATCTCATCTTCCCAACCAAACATCTTCCATGTCTAGCAAAGTTGACACCGCCAGAGGAAATTGCATCCTTCTCTGCTTTGCCAAAAAGGAAACATATTTCTTCAGTGCTTTTATTTACCAAAAAAATTAGTTCACAGTGACTATTGTCATTTCCTTGCAGACAACCAGATGTTGATTCTTCTGGAAACTCGTATTTTCCATGGCTGCCCTAAGTGAACCTGGACCGCTCAATGCATTATGGATTCACATTGCATTCACTCAAGATCTGATCTTGTCGATTTAGAAACTTCTTCCAGTTATATCTGTACGCAGGAATACCAAGGTCAAGCCAAGGTTTCATGTTCCCATTATAGTGCAGCACAGCAGCTCTCTTAATAGTTTGGATATCAACTCCGTAATCATGACCCATCCCCGACACAGCCCACGCACTATCAAGAGGGTAGATCAGATCCCTAAAGGTCAACAAGCTTGCAGGCAATGAAGCAGCTTCAACTGATTTCTCTCCACGGGTCAACCACTGTTCATGCCAATGATGAGAACACAAGATAGTTTATTATATTGTACCTTGACATTGATCCTAATTATAAAATATTTTTAACATTTAAAAGGCTAAACAAAATACCAAAAAGCACAAAGAATATACTAGAAAGGGAAGATTGCAGTCAGCCATCTATTCCTTTTGTTTTTGGTTAGGGAGGCAACGCCTAGATAAACCAAATATAGCATGAGTTACATTTGCACTACGTCGATGCATGTGAAGTTTATAAAAATAACTCCTTCCGTCCCAAAATGAGTGTCTTGATTTCTATTTTGAGAAAAACTAAGGAGTATTTTGAGAAAGACTAAGGAGAAGTTAGTATATGATGTACATTTCCTATTCTAACCCCAGGAACATGTGCTGTAACAAACTCAAGGACTACTAACTAACTTATTATAGGGATACTGCTAGTCATTTATGCATAAATAACTTCCTAAAAAGAAACAAGGCGCTTATTTTGGGACAGGGGAGTGACTGGAAAATATCTTGTCAGTCATCTATTCATACTATAGTCTTTTGAAGACAATTTTTTTTCTATTCCATCAAGAATATGTCGAATTAATACAATCAAACTGCATATTATTAACAGTATATCTTTAAAGAAACATAGGTAAAAATCACCTCTTGTATCAAACTCTGATAAGTTTCACTAAGATCCAGCTCCCTCCATCTGACCAGATCAATCACGTTCAATCCAGACATCCAAGCACATGAATTTTTATCGAAACTGTGTTTACCCATATAACTTCTTAGCTGACCCAACTTTACTGAGCATAACTGCACTGCACCATTTACTTTCCCGTGCATGTTGAGGCTCCATAAACCTGACAAGTCTTTCCGGACAACAACATCATCATCAAGAACAACTACTCTCTTTAGGTTTTTGAATATCACAGGTAGAAGATAGTGTGAGTGAGAAAATATAGATATGTATTCTGTCTTAATATGGGTTGTCGATTGATTATCATTGAAGGAAACACGAAACTCCTGAGGCAAGGAAAGATGTAATAAAGTTGACTTCTGGCTGCCCAGATTATGATGCTCAATGTTTAGTACTTCTACTATTGCATACTTGTAGGTGTTCCTGAAGAACCAAAACTTCATTGCAAAGTAGTTTTGCCCATCTGTCAGCACATGAAAGACTAGTTTCCCACTTTCCTGAAACATTGATCAACTATCAATTGTACGCTAATGCGAATTCAGCATGTAGAAATTACTGGAAAAGAGAGAGGTTGAATCATACCTTAGCATGCATGACAGTTGAATTGATAACTACAGATGTTGCAAGTATGTTTTTGGATAATATAACATAGTGCTGCAACGTGGGATCTGACAATTTCTCAGCATGGAAGGGATCCATATCTTGTGACGTTGATTTAAAATATTCCACAGTCAGTCTCATAAAGAGGCAATGCAGACTCTTCGGCATGGTCTGGACAGCCAACTGGTAAAGGAAGGCACTCTGCTTCATGTGGAAGTTAGCTTCATCCTCAGTCATATCATATATTTGTCTAAGCTTCTTGTCAACATTATTGCAATCCACAGGGAATGATTTTGCTTTGGCTATTACAGCTTCTAACCTCTGTAATTTCTTTCCAGTGCTGATTGAAAACAGGTGAAACTATATTTAGAGTGTGCACGGAAAAGACATTCAAAAGTCCCATACAGAACACACAAACACACAGAGGAGACAATACAGTATTTTCTAAAGCAATTGATAAGACGTGTTGTAATTGGTGAGGGTCCTAAGATGACTGAAAGTTATACGGAGAAATTATATCTTTAGGTGAACTTAGGGCATAGCTATGCAGGCACCGAATTAATCAAGTTCATGGAATTGTAGAGGAAAGAGGAAGAAAATACAAGTGGAGAAATAAGCGGACTTAGAATGCTAATCACTTAATTATTTATTCAGTAAAATACCTCGTATCCTGGTCTTGAATGTACTAGCATTCGTAAGTCCAACAAAATGATGAAGAAATGGGCAAAATATTGTAATACAAATATGCAAATAGACTATTAACAGTTTGGAAATAGTTCCTAAACTGTTAATATTCGTTCACCAATCTTATATATGGACCCTTTCTATGAAATGTTTTATAGTTAGATATTACATTATTTGTCATATAATAGCTGTTATTCAATTGATTGTTGAAAATAGCAAAACAATGCAAATGCCATTTCACTTACAGTGGTGGAAGGTCAGCATCTGTAGTAGATTCACTAAGAACACGCTCCACATCTTGAATACTTTGCTTCATTTCACGAGACAACTTATCCTGTGTTGGAAGTTTTGCAATAGTAGGAAAGTACGATCTAGCCACAAAAAGCTTGTCCTTCAATTTCTTTACCATACTGTCCTTCATTTCTTCTTTACGCTCATGATGCCAAATGCAGTAGCTTCCAAACTTCATTTCACAAGATGTTTCACTTTGATCAACACCACGTTTCACATGTTCTCTTACTTCAACTATAACACCAACTCCAGTATTCTGTAACCAAATCTTAAATTTAACACAGTACCACAAAAGGGATAAAACTAAATAGCAAGTTAATGAAACATTTCCTGCGAATTCCGATGCATGCATACATTTGTATTGGGAAGCAGGCGAGGCTCAACATATGGTGGTGGCACAAGAAAATCTGCAAACAAAAGGAAACAAAGAAAGGAAACAAAATACTAATCAATGTCTATCAAGATGGCGACAGAAATATCTATAAGCACTACTAGAAAATGAGTTCAAACAGACCTCTCTTTTGTTGTCTGTTATTGGTAGCACCCTTATCTGGGGTTTTATTCTTAGCTTCATCAGAAAAGTTTGTGAAAATATCCTGCATGAGAAATAAAAGTAGGTGAGATATTAGGTAGGTCCCAGCACAACAGTATGAGTTTGAAATGCAAAGACACCCACATTAGTATATGCTTCAGCCTTCAATTGTGCTAAAATGCAATTTGAGTTAATAACAACTTTTAATTAGACACTATGCACCAACATAACATAAAGTACATAAGCATGTTTGTAAAATAAAGCCACGATTCCTGATTTTCCATCATTAATGAGCTGGCAAAACTTATGAAACGTTTGCATCAGATCCACTAACAACCCTAACTACCATGTCCTTTATTGGGAGCTAGACTACTCAAATCAATGTGCCCTTTATTTTAACATGCAATGATAATTGAGCAAAGACTAATACCCAACAAACCAACTTCTTTACAAGAAGCTGTTTTCCAACTTTCCCACAACCAAATTTGATCACAATATATGCAACCCGTTCAAATGGTTGATCCTGCTCTGAGCAAGTTGAGAATCTCATCCATGAATCAATCTCCAACGTAAGGGAGCTAACTGAGACATCTAGTTATGGTAAGTGCAACTGTGCAAGGATGCTTCTCCCCGATCCTACTTACTCTCTTCACATAGTGGAGTTGTTTAAATCTAGCCGTCACTTGGATAAATGGTAATTTTGCAACAAAATAATTAAAAATGACAACCAACCATCTGCTTTTACAGAGACAGTTAAACCAAATCCAGAGAATGAGTGTATGTTACTTCACCAAAGAATAGCACATCCCAAAATCAATGTTAAGGGTAAACATCAATCTTGTGAGATTATTCAACATTACTAGAGCATAGCATCAATATTACAGCAGGTGACATCCAAACTTCATTTGTCATATAATCTATGCAAAGTCTTACTTAATTAACAAAAGATAAGAAAACCACTCAGAATTTGAGAGCCATGAACAAGTCACAGCTAGAACTTGTTTTCACTCAATTACTTGATCAGTATCAATATTAAGTACAAGCATTAATAGCAATAAAACATGACACTCATGGATTTGACAGCGCAAAAAAAAAAAAGTAGGAATGACTATCAGAGAAGTCTGTAATGAACCTTTGGAATGGATGATTGAAATTTTTTAATGACATCATTTACTTGACTAGACTGAATCCCCTGAAAAAGATTGAAACCGTCACTTAGTATCATATAAATATAGTTGATGTAAAACTAAAAATATAAATAACGAAGTACTTTTAGCTGTTGTTTTTCCTTCCAAAATTGGTTAACCACAGATTTAAGGTCTGAAATTTCTTAAACATCTGATATTTCAAACAGCACCAATATTAAGGACAAAATAACTTGTAATAATGAAATGCTTCTCATTGGGGGGGAAATGCATCAACTTCAAAACTAGAATATTGAGAGCATAAAATTGCAGTAAATTGAAAAAAAAAAAAAAAGATGGCTAAAAATTTACTTACAGATGCAGAACTTTGTGCCTCAGAAACATATCCTGCATAAGAGGCAAAATAACTGAAGTCAGATTTTCTATTTCAAGATAGAAATATCAGAGATCTGGTCTACATCTCTGAAACATAAACGAGTATACAATTGGTATCGTGACCTCGGCAAATTGAAGACAAATAATGTAAGGCATTGGGCACGATTGATTCAAATCGTATCGATCTAAGATTAAGACAGGACAAGGCAGTGGTAGAGCAATTGGAAATGATAAGAGCATTGCCCTAACAAATCTAATTGTCAGAGAAACAATGAGATCCGAGAAGATGCTAAGGAAGGAACAGATCTAGAGCAGCGAAATGTCAGATTCAGACAAAAGCGTACCAGCTGTAGTAGAGATTCGATTAGAGACGATACCTGTAGAGTGAAAGCCATTGTGAAGGCCGAGCAAGAAAACCAGAGGAACGAGCATGGAAAGTAGAACGAGACCAAGCACTCCAATCACCAGTCCTCTCCATCGCCTTTTCCCGGTAGCCCCAGCCCCAACCCCACTCCCACCCTTCATTTCCCTTCCTCTACCTTCCTCCTTCGCCTCCGTCCTCTTCTTCTTCTTCTTCTTCTTCTTCTTCGATTACGATATGAGATGACGGACATCGACGCCCGCCATCAATCTACCACCGACAACACAACACAGATTCGGAGATTCCAAATCACATCAGAAGCATAGCAGCAACGGAACCAGAAGAGGAACCGGAACTCGAAGCGAGACTCGCTAAACCCTTCGCTCGTCTTCTTCCTCCAGAGTATCGGTCTCTGATTTTGCTTTTTTTTCTTGTGTCTCTCTGGTTTAATTAGTGTGTTAAGTGAAGTGTATTTGGTTTTTGAGTGTGTTCTGTTGCTTGTTTCCTTTACAATTGAGTGCATTACAGTGGACGGAGGTACAGAGAGAGAGCAAAGAGATTGCACGTGCTATTATTATAATCTTACCGCCCATTTCATGGTCTCTGCGTCAAACCCAGATCCGTCACCTACCGTCTATATTTTTATGATAAATATTCAATATCCCTAGTTTTTTTCAAAGTGGTAAGTAAATTTTAGTAAGGGTTATTTAGATTTGTGTCTCCTTGATTGGTAGATTTTATTCTTTTACTCTATGTATTGTTTCATGTATGGTTTTGGTCTTAAATTTATTTATTTATTTTTAATTTAGTCTTATTAATATGTTATATCAGGTCACTAACCGTTACGTTATTTGCGCCTACCACGCAAGCCGCTACGTTACCTTCATCTTTCCTCCTATGTAAAACCCAACAAGACATCACATTAACGATCTCCTCCTCCTTCTTCCATATGTAAAAACCAACAAGTATGGTGGTGTGTGGAAGAGCAGCTTATCTCCTAGTCAATTACTGTTTCACTCAAATTGTGTGCGCTCAGTTCTCGACGAAATGGAACAACCACTCAAGGTTTTCCAAATCCTCGGCTTGTAAAAATGTCACCTTTGGTGAAAAATCAAACTGGAACAAACGAAAAGACATAATTTTTTGCACAACGAAGGTAAATTAAAAAAAATTAAATCCAGTACCGGACGTTGAGTTCGGTGGTTGGTATGGTGCTAAAGTTGTCTTGATTTCGTTCTTCTTGTTCTTGTACCTAGTTATGGAATAGCGAAACGTAGACAGAAGCAGAACCCATTTTCTTGTCGTGTTCTTCATCTTCATCCTCGTCTTGTTTTAGTGAAGGGACAATGACCTTTTACTAAAAAGCATCTTCATTGGACAAGTCGAGGAATTTGTCAACAAAGAAACTGTCACAAGACTCAACAATTTGAGTATTCACAACCCACAAATTCTCGAGAAGGGTCTGTTGGGTTGCCGATTTCACACCCATTTCTTTCCTCAAATTTATCTTCAATGCCTTGTCAATGCATTCCATTTCCACTCGAACCTAAAATAATAGACAAAAAACAAAAACCCAATTCGAAATTTTGAAACTTTTATTAGTGACAGTATCAAATTGTACTTGAAGATGAGAAATGATGGAGTTTGGAGAAAGAGATGTGGTATATAAATATGGGTGCAATGTGGTAGCTTGTGTGGCGGTAAGTAACCTAATATAACAGGTTAATAAGGCTAAACTAAAAAAAATGAAATATTTAAGAACCAAAATCATACACGAAACTAGGCAAAAGCTAAAACAATAAAATAAGTTCATCCATGTTAGGCAAAACTATATAACCCCTTAAGTAATAAATATTCATATTTTGGTAGTTTAAAAAAATCGCTAACCTCCCGACCAGTGAACAAGTGACGTGTGGCATGACCAGTCAATAGCCAAACATGGGAAGATGTAAGGACCCGAAAGGTATGAGCCACATGGAGTAACCGTCCGCGGGAGCCCATCTGTATAAGATCATCCATTTGCATGCCCTCATCCATCTGTCTTTCTGTACCCATCTGTGTCGCAAGGCTCAAGTCATTCGTCCGCGAGGGGCCAAAGGCTGGACTGGTCGGTGCTTCCTTTCAAGGCTGGACAGGTCTGCTCCTAATGGATAGGTCTTTTTCTACTAAAGAAGTCAGTTTCTAGTTGAGGAGTTAGGCAGTCAGCTACTACTAGAAGAGTCACCTCATACTTGATGGGTTTGCTCATACTAGACACGTACAATCCTAATAAAAGCACCCCTTAGTATCCCTACCGGAAGCATGTGACCACTCCATTCGCTCGTATCCATACGTGTCTGACTGTATCAATCCACATTTGACCACACATGTCTACATTTGTACGCGTCCATCCGCACCACCTTCTATCATTTGCATGCACAACCCAAGCCACCAAGCCCATCTACGAGCCGCCTAAACTAGGTAGCTTGAAATGGAATACCCTTTGTGAAATATGGAAACTTTAACTTGGAGAGTCCTAATGTGATATAAGACCCATGACATAATAAACAAAGTTAGAATAAGAAAGCTAAGAGGTAAATAGTCCGGATGTGACTGTCCGGAGGTGCCTATTTAAAGGTGACTATCTGGATAAAGAATCTCTAGATAAAAGGTCTCCACATAAGGAGTCTCCAAAGGTGGTATGCCTAAAGGTGGGTAGTCCAAGGTGAGTTAGCTTGAAGTAGGTAGTCTGGAGTAGGGGTATTCGAGCTAAGGAAACCTAAATCAAGAGAGCTTTGACATAGGAAGAGCATCTAGACCTGGCTGTCGACCTCGAAGAGGTCGTGTGTGTCATTTTCTAGCCCTCCGCCCTAGTCAGTGCATTCTCATACATGATCAAAGATGAACTTCACCTCCTACATGACCGAATATTGAAGATAGCGAGAGCCCAGTTGGCAAACAGGGTCAACTGGAAAAGAGACCAATTGAGAATGTCGGTTGTCCTATTTATGTGCATATCTAGTAGGCAATGGACCAGAGACCATCGTATGTCCTGTTGGTGTGCAGATCCAACAGGCAGCGAACAAGAGATCGTATAGCTCACGAGCCCTACCTCGGCGTCGACCTCAGAATTCGTCGTGTGTCAGATAAGCTTGCTGGCTATAAAAGAAGTCTCAAGTCCACATTATCAGATTCAGTCATTTTACTCCTCTAAAGACAGTCGTAAGAATCCAAAAACGCTCCCAAACGTTCTTAGTGTTCTTCGTTATACAAACGGACAACTAAGATTCGATTCTCATTATTTTATTACATTATGTTTGTGTGGATATCTTATTCTCATGCTGGAGGTGGTCCTCCATCTGCGGGATCCGCTTAACGGTGTATTACCTGCGCAGGCTACATGTCACTTACTGGACTCGGAGCACTACTACCGACTAAACACCTGAAAACTTGAAGACCAACATTGGGCTAAGTTACAACTACCTTGAATTGGAAAAGAAGATCAAACGAAGACATACAAGATCCTTTATTTTAAGTTAGAAGAAATAGTTATATCAATGTGATATCATTATCATCTCATGAAACTTTAGTGCATAGTGTTTGGTTTATAAAGTATATTATACACATGCATATTGCGATTCGACCAAATCATTAATAAAATTATAGATGAGTCAAATGACACATCATTTTGTCAAAATATTTTTGTATAATATTTTGGACATATAACACTCCTCTATTTTTATTTATATAAAAATATAGATTATTTTGTATGAAAAAAACAAATCAATATTGTAGCTTATAATTTGCATTGTTACTAATAGTGTCAAGTTTTACACATACATACATCTGAAAACTCGCCAAACATCCATGCCACAAATAATCCCTAAAACATCTTTAAAAATTACACGTTTTTTGTCCATCCAGCCATTTATGGAGATATTTTTCTTTCTAAAACTTAACATTCATACTAGCGGTGTAAATCCATACATATGTATGTTAAACTTGGTGAGGCAACATTAGAATATGCCACATCACCAAGTTTAACATTTCTAGTTTTCTTATGGAAAGACTCTTCATATCCTATAGGCTACAAAAAACTACTTTATTAACTAATAACAATAGATATTAGCTGTAGATAGGATAATAACTACTATATATAGGTTATAACATCTTGTTTATATAGGAGTTACAACCTCAATGAGTTTTTAATTTTTTCAATGTGGGATTCCTACACAACTTTCAAAATTTTATATACTATATATTCATTTCATAATTTCCTCTTCTTTTGATCTCCAAGCTTCCATCGTTGTGGTGGAGGCGTTGGAGATATGGGTGAAATCGAATTAAGGTCATTTTCGATCCTTACACAACACTAATCAAATGTACATGTACAAATATCAATGTCAATTTTGAGTTTTTGGTTTTGAATTTTACTTCTTCGTTGATGAGTTGATTACAAATCGATTACATTGAGCACTTTAATTACAACAATTTCAAAAAAAATAATAATATAGACTTGACAACAAAGATTATGTTAGATTAGTGAACCCTAAAGTGAGCGGCGGCTGCAACATGTGTGGCAGCGGATGACCTGCGGTCGGCGGCGGCTGTGTGATATTCAGTGGACTTTCCCGTTCAAACATGTGGTTTAGGGTTTTCAATAGCAGAGGTCGGCGACTGTTTGTGGTTTTTTTGTGTGGCTATTCTTCTTTTGTGGCTAATGGAGGCGGACAGAACCATCGGGAGCGGCGGCGGACGTGGGTCAGCGGGAGCAGCGGCGAACGTGAGGATGGAGGAGGAAGCTGCAGGGATGATGTTCGTGGATGGGAAGAGACGTCGGGCGGTGGTGGACGTGGGACGAGCGAATCAGGTTTTGAGACAAACGGGCCAGGATGATATGACCCGCTTAGGAGATTAGGTCGGAGCTGGGCCGAAGCAGCGGCGGCTCCGGGCAAAGCCCCGG